>VOMN01118861.1:0-62676 GCA_014899125.1 Orchestia grillus | reverse complement strand
TTGGACCGCCATAGTTAGCGACAAACTAATCGCTACAAGATCAACTCGATGAACACGTGACTCCTGTGGGCGTTCCAACGTAACAGCTTTACTGACTGTACTCGTACAGCATGACACTCAAATATTTTCGCTCAAGGTAAGTTGTTTCCAAATTCCCCGATACACAGCGTTTAAATTGAGTAAAAGTAGCTGAACATTTTACCAAATGACAGTGAAACTTCTGAATAAATAACCACTACGGAAAAATACAGAACTGTCAGAATTGAATGATCAGCTACACATTAACTGCCAGAATACCGTGATTAAAAAAATTTTCGACAGCCATGTACACAGGTTTCTTCAGCACAAAGGTTACTCCAGAGAACAGGCCTTCTTTCAGTGGAGAGATATTCCCAGTCTTTGGTCTCCGTCCGGCCCCGGAATACATAAATCGTGCTGGGAGATCAACGAGGCAGCAACACTCTATCCAGCGCTGCATATGTCCTCTACATGATTCATACATGAGAGTATGCACAGTATGAATGGCTGCAGCCGACATAGTAGGCTACATACATAAAAGAATAAAGTTCATTTTATTCTCATAATATTGATCTCAAATGACGTGAGAGCAAAACTGTCACTCATATTCATAGTTTGAAACTGTCACTCATGTTTATAGTTTGAAGAGGTATTTAGTGGTTGTCAGTACAGGCAAAAAATGAAGCAACCCTCATTAAAGGTACAAACACATCCATTTGAAACTCTTAGTTATTATGCTGTAAAAAAGCGTGTATTTCTGTCACAACCTCTTCGTTTTGGTGAGAAACAAAGCGAATAGCAGCCTAAAGAGTCGCTTCAGTTCGTGTTTAATATAATGGACTAAGACGGACATGAATAGGTCAGTTTGGCCAGTCGCGGTGGTAAAACAGTTCCAGCAAAGTTGGGCACTAAAACTTGAGCACCGTAAAATAATCAAGACGATGCGGCTCAATGTTAGTGGAGTTTTAGGCCATCAAACAATTAAGGTTCGTCGTCTGGTCGCGGAAGCGAGAAGCCCTGCTCTTCCTTCCGTAATTAGCGAGTTGTGCGGTTGCGGGCGACAGAGGAGCAAGGTTACGTCGTTGAGGACGGCAGAGAAGCCACGTTACGTCGTTGTAGATGACAGAGAAGCAAGTTACGCCGTTGTAGACGACAGAGAAGCGAGGTTACGTCGTTGAGGACGTCAGAGAAGCCCCGTTACGTCGTTGTAGACGACAGTGAAGCCACGTTACGTCGTTGTAGACGACAGAGAAGCCACGTTACGTCGTTGTAGACGGGAAAGAAGCGACATTAAGTCGTGGAGGATTACAGGGAAGCGACGTTACGTCGTTGCAGACGACCGAGAGGCACGTTACTTCGTTCCGACCGTAACGTGCTCATTTGCATCGTTACGTCATTATTGCCATTCCACTCCTCGAGTGCGTCCCATAACCGCACTCACCTGAACACTGTGGCTTTGCATCGAAGCTGACTGTGATACGATGGCTCCATGTGGCATGCAAGGCGGTTCCAATTCCAAAAAGATTTATTGCTTGCGTGAGGTGTTCATGTTGCTCGTTTTTTGTAGGCATTTAGATAGCAAGAACATTTATGCTGTGTTATTTTGTTCATTTAATTCAAGCAGAAACAGACATGTATTTTCTCAACCATTTTTACTGAAATTTTCTCACTCCTATGTACATATCTCTCTGGCAAAGGTGGGAAAAGCGTGTAAATAAACATGGACGGTAATATAATTTTTTCTGAATTTACTCTCATGGTTGCCTTATGTTCATTGTATTACTTGGGCATCTTGCTTAGCCTTCAGTATTATTGACGCCTAGACTGTAAACGCAATGGGTCCAAGTCTAATGGGAAGGTCGAAGGCCTGGATAGGGTAGAAATGTTGCAAGGCCTGAAGGCTCTTCTTGCCAATTTCTCGAATGACAGCTTTATCTCCGCCTAAGGGAAATGACGGCTGGTGTCTGGTCCATGCGAAGTAATTGCTACTCTCCCATCTAGGCAAAGTAACGGCTGGTATCTAGTCTGTGTAGAGGAGCTGCTACTCTCCCATCTAGGTAAAGTAACGGCTGGTATCTAGTCTGTGTAAAGCAGGTGCGTCTACTCTCCCATCCTGGCAAAGTAACGGCTCGTATCTAGTCTGTGTAAAGGTGCTGCTACTCTCCCATCTAGGTAAAGTAGCGGCTGGTATCTAGTCTGTGTAAAGGTGCTGCTACTCTCCCATCTAGGTAAAGTAACGGCTGGTATCTAGTCTGTTAGAAGTTCATGGTACTCTACCTACTAGGCGAAGTAATGGCTGCTATCGAGTCTGCGCGAACGAACTGCTACTCCCCGACCTAAAAAAAAGAAATTCTTCCATCCAAACAGTAAGTACTCGTTGCTAAATAATTCCTATTCAGGAAATAACTGCATCAGAAAAGAAATGACACTCACTATCGCATTTACAAGACATGAAGCACTAAAATTCGTACGTATTTTTGCACTTTTCTCTTGCACAGTTCCGCGATGAAAAATTTTGCTCCTTCGTGTGCCAGAGAAGGACAAATATGTGCCATGTCAGACAGCTGGTGGTTACGAGAGCAAACTCAATTATGGTAATGCCACATCATGCATTATGTGTATCTCTCAATGACACTCACATCCGACACCCTGCAGCCCTGTGCGTAGGCTCTCTGCGACCCTGGCTTGAGGCGCAACAAGAACCAATGATAGAGGCTGCTCTTCCTTGATCGATTTACGGCTTGACATTTGTAGTTCGCTGCTCTGCGGCCTGAGCTACCATCGTCAATTTGGCAACGATCACGTGGAACGTATGTACAGTAGTTGCCTAATTGACACCATCACGCCCACACAGAATTTGAATAGACGTATTCAAGAAGTGCCTTTCATTTCCAGAAGTGCGCTTGGAGACAGAACTGATGATTTTTTTAAACGGACGTTGATGCTCGAGCAGCGCCTCTCTAAGTTGACCCTATCATCCCGAGATTGAACTTATAATCGTGTATTGAAGTGATCGCTCCGCTTGCGCAATAGGGTCTCGAAGTAAGAAAAAACAATTCTGAGCTGTCTTTCTCATAGTGTGCACATTAATTGCAGACGTGGTTTGTGTTTGGAATTCGAGATATGTCAACTGTCAGTAGTTTTTTGGCAGATTATAATCCGCCAAAAGTTACTTGAAATCTGTCGTTAGTCACTAAGGTTAATAAATGAACGATTCTACTATAAATTTCATTCTACTATCAAATAAGCTTTTGCAATCTCGATAATGTAAAATATTCCGGCCAATCAAGTCGAAGGCAGATTCACGTGAAATTCATTTTAAAAAAATAAACGGTTAATTCGAACAAGCGTTTTAGAAATTATGTTCGACAAGGATTTCAAAAGTTCAAGACCAGCAAAAAACATACTGAAAACCTTCAAGAAACGATTCTGTTTTCTAGTTAACAATATCGCTGTATAAATGAGCTAGATCTTTTTATTTCATGAAACACCATAGATCAAACTACACGTCACCAAACTACAATATTTAAAACGTAATAGATGGCGATAAAAAATCTTATTCATCATGCCGGATTATACGTACGAGTATGTAGACTTAAGACGTCCTTAATGGAAACTTGAATTGCGGCAGCAAGTGTCCACCGTTTATTAAGTAGCAGCAACAAGTGTCCACCGTTTATTAAGTAGCAGCAACAAGTGTCCACCGTATATTAAGTAGCAGCAACAAGTGTCCACCGTTTATTAAGGAGCAGCAACAAGCGTCCCCTTTTATCATGTAGCCACAAGTGCCCACACGTTTATTACATTTATTAAATAGCAGCTACAAGTGTTCACATGTTTATCAAGTGTGTGCACTTATTAAGTAAAGCCAGTGCCCACCCGTCTATTAACCAGCAGCAAGTGTCAACCCGTTTACTAATTAGCAGTAACGAGAGTCAATCCGTTTACTAATTATCAGTAACAAGTGTCCACCAGCTTAGTAATTTGCAGTAACAAAGGTTCACTTATTTACTAATTGTGGAAACAAGTCCCTACCATTTATTTGTGTATGCCAGTACTTCAGAAAATTTTCCTTTTTACATAACATGCCAGAGCCAGTTTCTTATGGCAATTTTTCCCCGAGCATGTTATGATTTGCTCATCTATGTATTGAAAATCGGCGAATTCTTGTCCATTAGAGCTAAAAGTTTGCATTTTTCTTCTTGGTTTTCTTTAATGTAATATTGTTGCGATCGGTCCTTTTTTACTACAATTTATCCATCTAATGAACCCGTCGAAATCAGACATATCTGTCCTTATCCTTCAGAAAGTCTTCAATGTTTGCTTGTTTGCTCGTTGCTTGCGTGGAGCTTGCGCTAGGTAATCTACGAAAGTTACAATCAAGTTTCCAAACTTGCATTTCTTTTCCTCCAAACTTCTTTTCTAAACTACTCGTATGGTTGGAGACCCGCGAGGCTGGAGTTAATGTATTTTATCCACATTAACTCAGTGCTCCATTAAGTTAATTCTAAAAGCATTCACATGGGAGGAACCATTGTTTTTTCAAACATTAACTGCATTCAAAGTAAACTGTGCACTTCGTGGAAAATATCTGCCGTGCTATCAATCACGTTTGCAAGCCGATGCTTTTTTAAATTTTGAGTTTACTCGCAAGGAGAGGCAGATTTTCTTTGGAGCTTCTGCCGCTCCTTCGCTTGACTGCAGGGATTTAAGCAGCTTCGGCCATCCATCATTGATCCAAACCTGCTCAGCTGCAACACACGACTCCATTATCAGGCTTGGCACGGTCACCCCTCTCTCCAGCGGCGCTTGTCCAAACCACTTGACATTTTACGGAAACATTCTTAAAAATGCTTCAGCATGATTTTTTATCCTGTCTATTTTTAGATTTATATTCTTTTTGTCAAGACTTGGACCTCTAGAGAATGCATTTCGAATTCAATTGAATTTGCAGTAGCTTCTGCCATCCATCATTGATCGAAACCTGCTTAGAGAGACACCCATCGCTCTCGCGGCTCGAGTGCCCGTCCGGCAGAAGCGATGCCTCAATGCAGCGGCCGTGACTTTAGTGAGCTCTTCCAGCCAGCGTCTGGAAATTCGCTACTTCATTTACGACGGCCAGAAACAAAGATATTAAACAAAGTTAAACAAGGTTTCTAGAGTCGGTTCAGGGCTGAACATATTGTGTTACTCCTTTTTGAACGGAGGTTTCACGAATTTTTATCTTTGCTTTTTACTTTCATGAGATAAACTTTCAATTCTCTCCCAAAGGAAAGTTACGAGCGAAATCAGGTGCAGTTTGGTTACGTGCATTGTCAGAGATCCTCCTACACGTCCCCTTCACTGATGAGGGTGTTAAGTTTCTTTACGGTGATGTAACATTTATTTAAAATTATAAGTTTGAAAATTGAATGCAAAAATCTCACTTGTTAACAATTCATGGAGGTTTTGATGTAAATTTTATATGTACACCTACACACACTCTCAATCATGGAGTTTTATCTCAGCCCTAAAAATTCTTCTCCTCTCAGCACACGTCAAATCCAATTCACTTGATTTATACTTCCAATTTAAAGGCATCTTGGGAAGATTTTCCATTGAAGTTACACATTTGAGGGCGTCCAGGCTGACACCTTCCTACTTCGTCTCAATATTGGAGTCCAGATTTCAGGAGAATTGCGGATGTTGCGAACGAACACATCTCAAACTTTCCTTCAACTTCTTAACTGAAAGTATCTGCAAAAAACAACCAATTTCGGCACAGCTGTTGCAGAGGAGGAGTTTTACAAAAACTCAAAGCCTGCAAATCGTGCAAGAAACTGACGATTTTTCGGTGGCGGATCTCACGGCAAGTGGCAACCCTGTTGCCGTACATCCCGAGCCCTTGACGCGTCAATTCTTCAATCCCAATGTAACGGATACATGAAACATGTAAATATATATATACATGGGTATCACACATAAAATGCATATTTATTCCATTAATACAAGTATTACTCATGGGGAATTCATGCACAGTACGTGCACCAACACGCACACAAGCGCCCGTGCAAAAGGCACTAGTGACAACACCGCCGTACCGACTTGGCTCTCCATGTATTTCTAGCGCAGCGCAACTTCATGCCTTATTTTGACAAGACATTCCAGGTCCATCGCGTCGCCCACAACTGCACACCAACATTGTTCATCAGGGCGAGCTGCGCGCTACAAAGGGCAGTTGTGTGGCCACTGATGACGTCATATGCCAGAATACGATAGCGTTGTCTCAGCACTCAGCCTCTTCAATTCGTTGACCTGAGCCGTGTATTACCATGTCAGACGGCCGCCTTACCGCTTTTGTGTTGGGTCTGGGGTCTGTTGGGGCAATGTTGAGGTCTGTTGAAAGATCTACTAATACTGAGCTTCAATGCGAGGCTTGCAGCAATGTTGAGGCCTGTTGCAATGTTGAAGTCTATTGCAGGGTTAAAGTTCGTCATGTGCAACGTTAAGATACATCACAATGTTGAGGGATAACATCATGTTTACGGATACGACAATGTAGAGGGTAACCACAATGTTGGAAAAGTTTTCTAAATAACTCCCGCATTTGATAGCTAATCGACAAGCTCTGTTGAAGACTTAGGCCTGTTTGGAAGCAAACGTTCCCCTAAATAGACACACGTGCAGTATGTCTATCCTAATTAGAATACAGTTGTTGCTGAATTATTTTACAGGTGTGTTGTGCGAATGCCTCTAATTTACTCCAAAAGATAGACTGGCGCTGGCACGTGCGAGCGATGAGAGTCAGTTTCATGAACGGATTTATCTTGATGAGAATTTCCTGCTTTTTAAAGCCAGAAACTACGACTGGATAATGACCGAAGATACTAGCGTCGGTCTCTGAAGCGGCGGTCGTTGAGCTCCTACCAGTACCCTAGAAAACCGAAAATTTTAAAAAGTGAATTTTAGTAAAAAAATTGTTTTATTGTAGTCTTATTATATCTACGCACGCCAATTTAGATCAAATTTGTTATTTTTATCATTAAATTTTACCCGCACTGTTCCCAAAAACATATACTTGTCATGATCGTGCCCGAACAGTTCCTGATAATTATATTCCTATCATTATCTTCACGAGCTGTTCTCAAAAATCACATTTCCGTCATAATCAACCTAGAACTATTGGTGAAAATTTTAATATTAGTAGTTATACAGCGAACTATTGGTAGAAATCATTCTTCTATCATAATCTACTTTAAACTGTTCACAAAAGTCGTACTTGTATCATTATCCTTACCCCCAAAAATCCCAAAAAGTCATACTCCCATCATAGTCCTCAGTGTACTGCTTCCAAACGTCATACTCCATCATAATCTACTTCGAACAACTCCTAAGGGAGTTGGGAGTTATTCACTCGAACCTCTGTGAATAACTCCCAAAAGTCATACTCCCATCATAGACCTCTGCGAATAACTCCCAAAAGTCATACTCCCATCATAGACCTCTGCAAATAACTCCCAAAAGTCATACTCCCATCATAGACCTCTGCAAATAACTCCCAAAAGTCATACTCCCATCATAGACCTCTGCAAATAACTCCCAAAAGTCATACTCCCATCATAGACCTCTGCAAATAACTCCCAAAAGTCATACTCCCATCATAGACCTCTGCAAATAACTCCCAAAAGTCATACTCCCATCATAGACCTCTGCAAATAACTCCCAAAAGTCATACTCCCATCATAGACCTCTGCAAATAACTCCCAAAAGTCATACTCCCATCATAGACCTCTGCAAATAACTCCCAAAAGTCACACTCCCATCATAGACCTCTGCAAATAACTCCCAAAAGTCACACTCCCTTCATAATTCCTAACACACGGCTTCCCAAAGTCACATCGGCGTCTGGCGCGGCCTGACAGCGCCAGCCTGGGATTCCTGCCCACCGCGCGCTGCCGAGGCCGCCATGATGGATGCCCTCTGAGGCCCTTCGCTCCAGCGCCGCCTCCAGGACTGGCCGTAACGTAACAGAAGTCGTCCATAATTATTGACGCAACCACAGGGTCAATTGGTGCTTCTCAAATCTGTGTCCATTTCCACTACGGATGTCTGATGTGCGTTTTGAAGTTGGACAGCTGCTGTGACAAACCCGATTTGTACTACGGAGTGGTGTGGGAAGCCGTCCGCAGGTGAGGGCGTGGCTGGGAGCGTGGCTGGGAGCGTGGCAGTGAGCGTGGCAGTGAGCGTGGCTGTGAGCGTGGCAGTGAGCGTGGCAGTGAGCGTGGCTGTGAGCGTAGCTGTGAGCGTGGCTGTGAGCGTAGCAGTGAGCGTGGCTGTGAACGTGGCTGTGAGCGTGGCTGTGAGCGTGGCTGTGATTCAGATGATATAGTCCCCAGCATGACATCAACAAGACACTCAATATGCTGACAGCATCATTATGTCGATTTCCAGGGCAACTGTGAACGTTACATTTTCATGTGATTGACATTAATAATATTGGCTTTATATATCAATAGTATTGATTTTGTACGTCAATAATGTTGGTTGGTATATCAATGAACATCGGTTTGGTCTCTCAATAATACTAGTTTAGTTCATCAATAGCGTTGGTTTAATGTATCACTAATTTGGGTTTTGCACATCAATCGTATTAGTTCGGTATATCATTAACATTTATTTGGTTTATTAATACTACTAGTTTTGTTGATCAAAAATGTTAGTTTGATGTATCATTAATATTTGTTTGCAATATCGTTAACATTTGTTTGATATTTAGACAATATTTATTTGGTTTATGAATAATAGTTGTTTGATACATCTATACTCTTGGTTTGGTACACTGACAATATTCGTTCGTAAGATAGTAATATTGTCACTTTAATGGCCCACAAGAGGGCATATCTGGCTTTGTAAGGCTTGGAAAAGAAATCTTCAAAATGGAGACTGAATCTCTGATGTCAAGGCAACCATCGCGGCGTCACTTCGAAAGCATTCAACTCTCTCGTTGCATCACGTGCATCATGCGTCGCGCATCACGTGCATCATACGTCGCGCCACGGAGCTCGTGCATCGCTGGTGCAGTCATCCTTCCTGTCCGCATTGAATGTTCCCGTGTTTGACACTGCACCATTGCGTAATAATTTAATTCATATTTAATTCTCGCTTCATTGTAGATCGGTTTGTATAAATATGTATTACAGATTCTATTCCCACTTTTAACAGCCTCTTTGCTCATGATGGACCAAGAAACGCTCAAAAGCTGAAAAGTGTTTTCAGGTCACATTGGGACTAATGTGTTTTTACCCTGATTTATTCTGGAATTATTAACGATAAATCATTCAGTCCCCCTACAATGACGAACTCACACATTTCGAGCTTTTCCGTCATTGAGTTCCATGAATTTCTTCGTGAGATTAGTTAGCTATACACACATCCCTCTGGTGCTCAAGTCTAAGTATTCGCCGCGGCGGCAAGGTATTGCAGTGCTAGGGTGGTGAGTTGGTAGCTTATATATTATTGTATACTCGACACGTTCCCTAGAGTCCGTCTAAATCAACGGTGTTCTTTGTAAATCTAATTGGTAAGTTATAGGGTAATCCAACGGCATCAGTGTAGATTTAATTGGTACGTTATAGGGTAATCCAACGCCATTACTGTAGGTTTAGCAAAGCATCTTTTTGTAAGATGAAAAATCGTTTAAATTCTTCTCTTCTAAAAGTTTCTCCTGCAGTTAAAAGATTATAGAGGGGCATAATAAGATTGAAAGTCAACTTGTTTCAACTGAAGAATGTAGCCCAGAAACCGATGTGAAGTACCTCATGAGATGGCTTCATTTGAAGAAAATATGGCTACGATGCGCACCGTTTCTTTGTTCATGAGACCTGTTATTCGAACGCTTCAACGAGCGTAAAATTTCAGCAAAAGCAGAATTCAGAAATACGTATCTTCACTTTTTTTTGCTTTGAAATAACTTTGCGTGAGCTCCATAGGCATTGCCGCAGAAGGAGTGCACAGGATGTGTGCACAGGAGGCGTGCACAGGATGTGTGCACAGGAGGCGTGCACAGGAGCTGTGCACAGGAGGCGTTCACAGGAGGAAATACACACAATGAGGATATAAAAACGCTAGAAAAACAAATATCCCGCTACGGCTTGAATTTTGCGGCTTATGACGGCAAACGGTGTTCAGTAATGCCCCTCTTACGCTCCAATATCATAAAAATATTGGTACTTTGAGCCAATAATAACGGCAGGGTCCAGCGCTCGGCCGAGTAACCTACTGCCCTCACTCACCGGCGCTTCAATCTGAGGGGCGATTGTCGGGAGCCTTGTGCCAGTGTGAGGGGCGATTGTCGGTAGGGGTGATTGTCGGGAGCCTTGTGCCAGTGTGAGGGGTGATTGTCGGGAACCTTGTGCCAGTGTGAGGGGTGATTGTCGGGAGCCTTGTGCCAGTGTGAGGGGCGATTGTCATGAACCTAGATTCATAAATAAATTTCTCTATCACAAACTATCAGTTTCCCTAGCACAAGCCAGGAATCCTCATCCATTTGAATTGAACACAAATGGCAGAAGCGTCAGTTAGAGAGGCAATTCGGTCCCCTCGGCTCTGTCTCCACCTGACGCAGCCCTCAGCTCCGGCGGAGACTGTGCTGCGTGTGCAAATACTCGTTAGAGAAGTTCTTTGGCTCCAAAACATCGATTAGTGATCTCAAGTAAATAATATATTTTTAGGGCTTCAATTTGCTGTACTATGAAGTAGGAATAACATTTTCCAGAATTCATGTGAAATGGTAAGTAAAAAATCCTGACTGATGGACAAGTAATTTGATTAAAGTATGGTTTCATATAAGTTGCCGTCGCAATCACAGCTTTAAAAGAAAAGGTTATTGAATAATTTCAACTGACTGTTAGAAAACTGTCTTTAGACACGGGAAGATTAATATACTTCGTTCAGTGGACAGAGTAGTTCTCTGATCCTCGTACAACCACGAACGATTAAATGTGTGTGGGTTACCTCCACGGAAGCAGCATCTCTGAATCAAAAACCGCACATTAATGTCTAACTTCAGCTCTAAAAACTTGGCAAACTGCCTCACTTAATCGACTTTTCGATGTCTTCCACTAATGTCTCATTTGTAACACACCGAGTTTGCTCGCTCAAGACCGCAGAAAAAGCCAAATTGCCGCTCTCCTGCGGGGCAATATTATGAAAGCTGCAGCCCTGGAGCACAATTCAAGACCACGATTCTCCATAAACGCCAGAACTCGGCGCTGGACGTCCCTTCTGAGGAACTTACGAGCGTCTCCGCCGTGACATTAAAGGCGCCAAGACGAGCAACAAAACACGGCTGTGGTCTGGCCAAGCTTCGACCAGTAGCACCAATGGCTTTCTGAAATGCTTCTCCAGTTTTCTTATAGCGCACGGAAAATTTATAGAGATTATCCCATCTAAATTCGCACAAGTTCTTGGCAATTTACTGGGAGGGCATGGACTAAAGGCATAGAGTGAGGGCATGGAGTGGAGGTCCCCAAGCTTCACGAAAACCTGGTCGCAAAGTTCAAGCGATTCCAAAGTAATTATCTTTGAAATCAGCCAACAAACCTATGAACATATACGGCATCCAACAATATCGCAGGAAAAGCTTATATTGCATGATATTTGCTCTGCTTTCATAATCGTATCAGTTGATGAATGTTCGTTTCAGATATCCTTTATTGGCAATTAGAATGTGCAACGGAAAGTCTTATATTCGTGTAGTTTTCCATTTTCTTTGTAAATGGTGAAAACGCTGCAAATACTGGCTAAATATTCTCGGCGTGTACGCGATGAAGCCATAAGTGACTCAACTGTTTCGAGGTAGTTTCCATGGTTCAGAATTCGGCGTCTTCAGCTTGGAAGACCACCCTCTCAGAGGGACGTTTTCAAAATTGAGTGAAAAAGGTTTGAACCATCAAATATCACCAAAAATATTTCCTTTGGAAAATAAAAATAGATCACAAATATCACCACTGGAGAACTTGCAACAGAACTCGTGTCTAGAAGTACAGTCCATGAACTGCGTTGCTGTAGAGCAAATCCCCCTGTGATATTTGGGTCCTTCATGAACTCAAAAAGAATGATCATTTGACCGCTATTCGACATGTGATATGCTCTGAAACGTAATGAAAAGACGCCGCTCTTAATTTAAAATACTCGTTACAGAAGATGAAAGATGGATTGTTTACAAAACGAAGTGAGCAGCATTGTTTTTGCGTAATGATTCTCCGAACCAATAATCAAGAAAGGACATCCGTGTTCAAAATGTCTGGCTCTGTGTCTAGTTGAAAAACAGACATTATTTACGGCGAGATTCTTTTACTAAATCAAATCATTTTTTTCTGATGTGTACCGTAATTAGCTGTCAAAATTACGAGACAAAGTCAAACAATTAAAGCCGGGGATTGTCAACGGATAAAAGGCAGTGTTCCAACAAGACAATGCCCGACCCGACGTGTCTTTGGCCACTGGAACAGGGTTACATGAATTTGCCTAGGACCTCACACCATTTCCTCTCCATTCTCCTGATATTGCGCCAATCTGACTACCATATTCTTTTGTCTCTCCAGAACTTATAGCAAATGAAAACACTTCACAATTTAGATGACGTTTCTTTTCTTTTTAAAACCATGTAAATTTTTACCATCCTTGTTGATATCATATATAAGTCATTCTGACTAAAGCTGCTTCAATAACTGAAGTTTAATCAAAAGTGACTTACGTTTTTTTCTTTAACAAAACACGATTTGAACTTTCCGGAGTTATCACTTTTAATGAAATAAGTACTCGAAAAATATGGCCACCCAATTTCCTAGAACGCCGCATTCAATTTTTTACAGGTCTGCAGTTCTTAAAAACTGAGACTAATTTGTAAAACATCACATGCTATATTTTAGAGCAGCACGATCTCCAAAACGTAGCTTTGAAACTCGTGAAAGAAGTACTCCACTTTACAAAGGCTTTATATCAGCATGCTGCACCTTGCGACCAGATGCTATTTTTCCTCACGTTGTAGAAACTATTTTGCTGCTCAACAAATTCAAAAGAGAAACGACCGCCATACGAGGGGGTTCGTGGAGAGGGGATTTACGTCTATCTTCAAGAGTGTTCAGTGACGTCACAACACCGATGCAAGCAAACCTTTTTAGTTTCCCGCAATTCTTCACACTTCAGACTTTGAAGCGACAGCGTCGAGTTTGATTCAACCCAGCGATTTCAGCTCGGGGTTGTAGAAGGGAGTAACTGGTCGAACGCCTCCGTTGTAATCCAATCACTTGTACGGACGACTTGAGAAGCATATTTTTCTGGAATTGTGTGTTACGTTCACACCATGGTTACAGTCCAAAAAAAACATGGAAGTAAAAGATACATTATGTCGTTTTCAAGGCGGTGTAAAACTGAATGATAAGAAAATCTAAGTGACAGATACGTACCTGTGTAAGTAATATCTTTACGGGAGTTATAAGTGAGTCTTACAGAATCAAAAGTAAGCCTAAGAGCCTAATAAGAAAGCCGAATAATGACTGATGAGTTCAATACAACTAATACTTCGGAAGGGCATTAAATTTAAGGAATATTTGATGGGCCGAAAAGTTCTTCTTGCATGTTCGTAAAACAGATCAGTCTAAGTAGCTCGAAAAAATTCTCTTACTTTGTTAACTCGATATCTGCAATTCTTCAACTTCGTGTCAAAAATGGTTGCTCTTGAAGAAACCGTAACCAAAATACGGTCAGCCCTGAAACTCAGGTCCTGATTCGGGAAGCGGCCTTTGGCTGTCGGCAGCCGCTGCCAGTTTCTGTCGGCAACTTTCTGGAGCTCGAATTATGAACTAAGAGTCAAAATAGGGGAGCAGCTTTGCATCAAGATATAAGTTATATACTTCTGATGACTAAGTATCATTCGGAGATAAATATTTGAGGCAACTAAGGTATCTCAATAATGACACCAAAAGAAACTAATTCGAGCTAAACTGTATTAAAGAATAAGATTTGCTACTCCAATGTTTCGTTTTTAGTTTTCGGACTAAGTGCTCTGCCGTGGGCGTTCCAATTTGCGTAAAATTTCCTTGTATTTCGGTTACCTTCTTGAGACTCAATGTCCGTGAATTAAGCCATTCGGATGAAACTTGTTTTTAAATCAAACACTAGAAAATAAATCGCATACCCTTCAGCCACCCATGAATTTTTCTGAATTCACCTCAAAAATAATGCTTCTCTATGAAATATTTTAAGAAGGATGAGCCGTATGTACGGACACGATTGAATTACTTAGCTGTAAGGACCTTTTTAATCATTTGTCCAAGGTGTTCCCCGAGACGAAAAAGCTTAATCAGTCACGATAATAAGAGATTAACTAGCGCAAAGAACTCTGGATTACTCTTCACCAAAAGAGTGCTCAGATAATACACTCAGCAAAGTTTGCCATCAATAAAGCCTTAAAACCCAGCGAATGGAGCAACAAACACATCAATGATGCGTCAGAAAAATACATTAATAATTTCGCAAAGTTTACTTGTTATTCAAAAAGACAATCTCACGCGCCTCATCAGTATATCGTTTAAAAGCAAGTGGTTGCGGAGATCATCAGCAGTCTCCAATAGAGATTTTTCGGACAGGCCTCGAGAGAGCCAGAACCTCACGCATGCTAAAAGCGTGGCATTTGGATGCACAATCGCGCTTCTCAGGCCATCAGACGTCGCCAGTTCGACCATTTCACGGCGCCATTGCACAAATGACCCCAGAATCTTCCTTGAAAGCACTTCCTCTGCCAGTGCAAAATCAGCGTTTGATCCCTGCGAACCGCACTGAGTTTCACAAGTTGCGCCCTGCATGCAAGTTTTATTTCAAATTCCCTGATAATGATTCTCAGATTGCAGTTTTACAGCATCAGCTCGAGAGTAGGGTTACACCCCAGTTACAGTGAGCGAGATGTATCTTTTACAAGACCGTAACCTAAGTTTAATAGCTTATTGTATACCCGGTTAAAATTGTACTCAAAGATGAATGATCATTTCACGGCCTGGAAAAAGAGTCTTAACTTCTTTTCATCGACCACAGATTGGTAACCGAAATCTAATTGATATCTTTCGTGACGAGCCATTGAAGCATCAAGAGATTTGAAATAAAACTACTTTATGTACGTCCCGAGGTACGTTGATGAGTTGACAATCCTGTAATACAAAGCTTCAGAACTATAATTATCCTAAAGAACGATATTTCATTAAGTGACAGATCCTATTGTTTCTTAGCGATCGAGCGAGCGAGATTCACATAAGCCTAGAAAGCCTCGCATTGGGTTTTAGCCTCGTGAACTCCACGTAATTTTCCCTCTAATATGACGAAATCGTATTGACTCTAATGTGTGAAGAGCTTATGTGATCGTAATCAACAGTTTGACCTTAAGAGATGGTTATTCAGTTTTCTACTTCCGTTGGTGTGTTGGTGTGAATTCAGGGAGCTGCTGCGTGCATATGAATCATGAAGATGAATGGCCAAAAATTGTTGTGTGCTGTCACACTAAAGCATCAATAACTATCATACAAATGAATAATATGGATGGATATGAAAATCCTGAATTTGAAAATTCAGGGTACTGACATAACTGAGCGCCTTCCCCAATGAATGTTTCCACGTTTCAATGATTCAAACTGGAAGGGTAGACGCGATCAGCGATTTGCACTGCGGAAATAGCGAAAGAAATTAGCCCCGTATGGGAGACTGGCCCTTATACGGGGGAGACAGGGGTGTGGGAGCAGACCCTGGTGTAGAAAGACACCCTGGTGTGTAAACAGACCCTGGTGTGTAAACAGACCCTGGTGTGGAAACAGACCCTGGTGTGGAACAGACCCATTTTCATCCTCTTAAAGCCTGCTCCTAACGTGATCGGAGGGACAGTACCAGCATGAACAATACCTGAGCTCGCTAGAAGTATTGTTCTCGCCTTCTCTTTCATGTATGGTTTCCCTATATTGGATATCATCAGGGTAACGCCTGTATTGGAATTACTTGAATATGATAGGGATTGTAAAAATTTCCGTTCTCTTAATGAACGTTTACCCTTTGCAGTCCAGTGATCGCACTTGCGACCATGGTACAGGTATGGAAGGTAAGATTTCGGGCATAGAAAGGTAAACAGTATTTTGTATTTAATGCCGTTTTTAAATTTGAAGTGAGTGTTTTATATTTCCCAGATTAGCACTGAATTAGTATTTAACCAAAATCTGAGATAGTCTTTCATTGGATCATTATGGGGCCCTCGATAGTTCATTTTGTTATAAAGCTCATTTATTTTATTTTCCCTTCGGGTCAATGAAGAAGTCCTATTCATTACGCCCCCATTCGATAGTAAACGAACACCTAACATATATCGTTTTTTTTACCAATCTTCCTGATTTCAGCTCTCACATTTCTTTGTTGAAGTTGGAAAAGAAGTGCGTTCAGAGACGTCCAGACTGACCTCACCTCACCTTCCCCTCCGATGTTCGGTATCTTTCTCCTCTTATAAGTGTTCGCCAATTAGCACCGCTGGACGCTTTGGAATTCATTCAAATGTAGCCAAAAAGAAAATAAAACTACCTGAGAGCCCTCGCGCAGAGCCAATTAATTAGCTCAAAACTGCAAGCCCTCTCTCCTTCAGGTTGGGAAAGAAATTCTAAAAGCTTGGTTATTTAGAGGTGCGTGTTTCAACTATGCTGTTCATTGTTGCAATATCGGTCCTGCCAGGTAACTCCAGTGACAGCTCTGTTGGCAATAGGACCTAGCATTGGTCTTTTTTGCCATTTTTGACGCAGTGAGTTCGATGTTCGATTTTCAGATTCTATCTATCGTAGTGTGACCGCTCTCCTTGCGGCGAGATCCATCTCGGACTCTGCTGATGTCTCGTAAGCCAATGATTTCATGTGGTCTTTGAGAAAAAATCTAAAAAACTAATGTTTAGAAATCTTGCACACCACGCCACTGGTCCAATATCCCTCATCCTCCTGTTAGGAGCGGCTTTATTCGGATATTGGCGAGCATTCCTGTCGGAATCCGCCGAGACTCCATCGTGCTAGAACCCCATTCAATGGTGGATACCTAAAGCCATATCCTGCAGCAGTTCGGTTAATACGCCCCTTAGCAAGGTGACATAAAATGGTCCATTTACAGGAAACATCATCTGATATGGCCCATAAGATAGTCACCGACAACACCATCCTACACATTGACGCTAAATCGATAATGGTAGTTGAACCGATACACTTCACGAGGGCTATCCTCTGGCCAGTTTTACAAGTTATGTGTGTTCAATTGGGCGTACAAGTGGTTTCGTCAGTGAAGAGAATATGCTTCAAGAAATTGTCATCGTCCTGTTTTTGCATAAGGCACCAACGTGCAAACTGTACACGAGGGATGTAGTCGGTCGGTACCAAATCCTTAACTTCTTGAAAATGCCAAGGATGTAGATAGATTATTGTCATTGATAATATGCCATGCGTCGAAGTGGTTTGGTACTCCTATGTTCCGTGCTGCAGCTCGGGTGCTTGCATGAGGCCGGTCACGAAATTATTGTAGTACGTCGTCCTCAACTGCATCACGTAATTTCCTGGGCTGACCAGAAACTCTCATGATGTTTTTGAAGTTTCCTTGAATATTTCTGAGTTTGTAAACATGCAATGTCCGTGCAAATAACGATTGGAAAACGCTCTTGATACAACCTAGTAGCGCCTGCAGCGCCGTAAGCTATATGCGTGTCTGCCATTTCATCATTTGGCAACCGCACCATGGTGTCAACACTGAGTCGCGCCATGAATTGGTTCGTGAACACTAAGCAATCGACTGTTGCTAGATTTAAAGGTAGCATTTAAATTAAAATTTACGTTTTAGAGACAAGCAAATGTAATAAACTAGTGCATCGAGGTCAAGTTTTAAGCCTCAGTGTCTTGAAAACGAAGGGGTTTTAAAAATGTTTGGTATTCGTGAAACGGTGTTTATTTTGCATGTCCCTGCCTACTGTCGAAATTTCTGCCTCTCGTTTTTTACCACCCTGTATAACGCTCATACAAATGACTCAAAAATACTTGAGCTCTTTGACCTTTACCAATATTTCCTCTGAGCTTTCACGCATAAAGCTTTGTCTAATGAAGGTAATAAGCATTTTAAGGGATGAGCATCTGCTCCAGCTAGACATCAGGAATACCCAATTAGAAACCGAAGTAAATTATACTACCTTACTCCATCAAAACCAGATCCTTATTTAGTCTTCACCACAATGGTATTGAAGCTCGGGGCCCGTTGCCTTCTATCACTCTCGAGGAATGGACTCTCCAAGCGTTCAAAACGAATCTCGAATCATATTCATTATCAAGGCATTGAAGGCGGTTATCATATAAAGTATAGTCTCATTTCCAAACAGACCATTAAGACACCACTAACACTGTATGCAAATAAATTACAAAATAATGTATGTTATTGAGGGCACAGCTTTTCATTGACTAGACAGTGTGAAATTTTTTAAAAAGAATATTCTATTTTACCGTTTCAATATATTTTTACTTGATTAGTCTTGCATACGGAAAGGATGGTGCATTAGATTATAAGGTCCCCGGACAAAAAATTAGTCACCACTCGTAGACTCAATGCCGCCCAGAATTGAAGCCATTATTCTTGCTCGTGGAAATCCTACACCTCATTAGGAGCAAGTGACTAATTTTTTTGAGCGGGAAGCTTATTGTGAACACCTTAGATACGGCTTACAAAGGGTGCACCAGAAGTCATAGAGTAGTGATGGTATAAATTGTGTCTCTTTGGTGACCACATTATGTCGTACGGAAAGAGAAAGTATTTGGTACGGACAGTAAAAAAACGGAGAATCGATGCATAAATCTCTGCATACGGAATCCGAAAAAAGCAAGTTAAGATGAAGGAAAGGCAGGGAAGTGAGAGCACAGAAGGTGTGAAAATCGAAGGAAGTAGAGAGAGCACGCAAGAGAGGAGTTCCGAAGGCCTATCTATAGCTTATGTAACTTATACAGGGTAGCATAAAAAATTAAATCCATTTTTAAAATAGTATGTTTTACCAACAATTATAAAGCTAGATGGCCTCTAAAAAATGACTTTATCGTGTGGTGCAAAAAATGATTTACTTTTTTGCTCATTTCTGTTGAAAATTCAATGAGGTTAAAACTGAAATGAAAAATTCCCATTGAAATCACACAAGAAATCCACTTGCGAAA
The DNA here is from genome assembly GCA_014899125.1 of Orchestia grillus. Taxonomy (NCBI): domain Eukaryota; kingdom Metazoa; phylum Arthropoda; class Malacostraca; order Amphipoda; family Talitridae; genus Orchestia; species Orchestia grillus. The sequence continues at coordinate 43,432 of VOMN01118861.1, read as the reverse complement.
TTTTTTGATTCATGTAGCTCTTGTCGTAATAAATTGTTCAAATTGAAGTATGTATATGAATTGTGCGAAGGGGCTCATAAACATTTACTCACTGTTTGCAATTCTATAATTTGAAGACAAAAGGACTTACATTCAATAATCTCATAAGCGAAAAGGTTGTGTAACTTTTGAATTATTCCTAATTAGCTAGTGCTTCCGGGCAAGTTATGAGCATGCGACGGCCTTTTTCCTTCAAAACCTACTTTCGATGACATTTTCTCGTCTATTCTTATTAAAAGTCTGGCTAATGGCAGTGACACCAAAAATCTCTTCACTCATTTTCTGTATGGATTATATATCCAGTCAGTCGTACCTATAGGTTGAATCTGACAGTAGTTTGCTTCTGTGCACACAGACGAGTTCTTGCGACTCGAGAATTATTCATTTGCATGGTTTTGTGTGGCAGTGGAAGTCCATTGGCGAACGATTTGTGAGCGGCTCGATCCAACTCAAGAAGTGCGCTTATGTGTAGTTTCAAATTATCCCATAATTAATTTAATATGAAAATTTATGAGCTATTGGGGTAGACGACGAAGATGATTGTGAATATAAGTGTTTATTAAATTATACCACATTGCAGAGGTATTCCTTCAGAGCCTCCGCTAAAATTGACTCCTATTCATTCACTAAGCATTTTCAGAAACTACGCTACCGGGGTAGAAAGTTTGTCGCGCATTCGAGAAAAATGAATGAAACTGAAGCAATCAAATTTAATAGTTTATCAAGCCACCTTTTACACTGATTACAGCTTTTATTCTATTCTGGATGGATTCTACAAGATCTTTCATACAAACGAAACGAATATTTGTCCAAAGTACGAGCAAACGTTGAGAAATATCTTCCAGCGAAGAAAGAAGAGGTGTCGAGGCTTGCAGCTCCCTCTCCAGTTGTCCCATAAATTTTCAAAAGCGATTTAATCAGGAGACTATGGTGTCCATTCCACTCGCGAAAATGATCCCTCGTGATCCCTGAACCAATATTGCACTACATGACACATGTACATGCGAGCGTTGTCGTCTTGAAAAATACTAGAACCTTCAGTTAAATAAAAATCCAAAGACGGGTGTACTTGGTCCTTTACGTATAAGAATGCTCAAATAATTATGAGATTTCATTTTGTTTCTGCACAAAGTTGCCGAATCTAATCACGACCATGTGAAGCATCCACAGATCATTGCACTGCCCTCAGGAACCTGTATTGTCGGAGCGATGCATAAAGGATTCAAAATTTCATTAGATTCCCGTTTCATTTTAACTCTGTCATTTTTCTGGAACAAGGTGAACCCCGACTCAATAGCCCATAGAAAGTGTTTCTATTGCTCTTCAGTCCAGTTTTTGAGTAGAAATTGAAAGCTGTCCCTGAACTTCTATTTTTCATTGCCCGAGCTATCACACTGTTCTGTAGAGTGCGTTCTCTGGCGAACGAGTCACGATAACATCAGACACATGCGGTGCACACACTTATCTGTGTAATGAATTATTACAATTTTGAGAAAAAAATAAAGGGGATTTTACAGACAAACGCATAGGGAAAAACCATACGTTAGCGAATGGTAAGTGTTTTGAAATTAACATATAAATCGTAGGCAGGTTCAGTAGAAACATCAAATAGGTCTGTTTCTCAGCATATCACTAACTAGGGGCTTATACACTTTTGGAAATTATATGCATCTATTCATGTCCCCTGAACGTCCCCTGTTTCCTTTATAAGGAGTAAAGTCTTTGTAGTTTTTTATAAAGTGGAGCCGTTTTGTTCGATTAGCTTTACTGATCAATGAATTCCTGGAGGGGGCGGCGCAACTCTTTAAGCTCATGGGCTTCAGTTCTGGACGCATAATGCGAGCAGAAATTTTCTTTGGACCTTCGTTGAACATGCTAGTCAACTGCAGAACACTTTTCTGTAGGTTTACTTTTGCCCATCGCTTCAAAGAACGCCTGTCGTCAGTATTCAGAATTTTAGCTCTGCCTCTATTACCATTGAGTGACTACATTTTACCATCTTTTTCCACTAAGCAATTGTCCTTTACGCTGTCCAAAGTTTTGTGGGTACCATTTGAGACACTTCTCAGATGGATTTCCCAGCTCGGTGCAAACCTATAACTTGTCCTTTATCAAAGACAGAGGTTTGTTTTGTAAGCTGTTTTTCGATTGGGATTACTCATGTTTGCATAGGAATTATGCAAGGTGAAACAGATGCAGTACTGACAACCAGTGACACTGAATGCAATTATTCATACCATATACTTTTTCTTCGAGTTTGTTGTGAGAAAGCCTTTTAAAAAATTTTAAAATGATGTTCACATTTTGTCAAAGTTCTGCTTTGGCCGGATTGTGTATGTTAAAATATTACTTCCACGCTTCAAATGTTTTTACTTTACTTCAAATGTTTGTATACTCTTTTTTACTCTTTACTTCAAATGTTTCTAACACAAGTAGTAATATTGTGTTTACATCTCTAATACTTCAAAAAATACTATTTTGTCTTGAAACGATCGGTATATGAGCGACGATACAAAAATATTCATTAATCACTGCATATCATTTATTGAACTCTCCCATGCACTCTATCCATATCAAACGTTGCTGTTCAAAAAGATAGAATATTCTTTACAATTTACAGTGTCGACTTCCAAACTACAATTAACAAATCATTTACAGCACATTAGTTTTCAGTCATAAATTAAGGAAACAGTTCATCAAAATGTACCCATTTGCTTTCATGTACCCATATTTATGCATCACACTGAACGGTGCAAAAAGTTCATTCAATGTTTTCCGACGGGGCTTCCTCGTGAGAACACGTAACAATGGCAAAGAAGAAATGATGTGTAGGCTTAAGAACAAGATGTTTATTATAATAAATCTACGTGCATGTACGGATAATATATTTGTACTGGATAGTGAATTGCAGCAGCATTTGGGCCAATACTACGCTGAAAGTTCCTAAAGCCCCCGACAACAGTGAGTAATTTTTCTCCTGAAAACAACTGCTAATTCTAGCGGGCGAAAATTGCTGTTTCTAGAGGCCATTAATTCCCGATAAGGGCATTAGGAAGACCCTGACCGAGTTACACACCAAACTTTGTTTTCGCTCGGTCGGTCTTATCACTTTTTTCCGAATTCTAAAGTAGGTAAAAGTTGCCGAAGCTCGCCGCAGGCTCGAAAGATAAGTGGTATTGCTGTGCTTACCTAGTGGAGTTTTCATAGCTGTAGGCGAGATGATACTACAAGGAATTATGATCATATCTTCGAAAAATGCCGTGAAGTTCTAACGCTTTATTTTCCTTAGAGACTAACTCAAATTAAACAAAGTATTTCAGACACGGGCTTCAAGATTTTGATTAATGTGATATTGACAACCCAATAATAATGAATTATAAATTTAATTCCCCTCCGTGCTCTGGTGAAAAATGAACTACTTGTTCAATTTATGGGTAACTTTAATTAACGTATCGAAATTCAGCCGGCGTTCTCCATTCCTGTACGTGCCCCGTTGCTGTGCGTAGCACCGCTGCCGCCAGTCAGACCGGCAAGGTCTGAGCAGCCCCAAGTTTGGCGTCTATTGAAAATGACTAAGATAGCAGCACGGCGGAGCTCAGTCGCAGGCCGTTGCGGGCGTGCGTTTAGAGCGAACTACGACCGCTTAATTAGACGCTGGAATCTAAGGCCTCAGCCTTCCAGCGTGCCTCCGCTGCTGCTCTGAAGGTGGGTGTGGGGGAGTGACGGCCGCTGGGAAGAAATGGCGAGGGTATAGAAGTGACGGGCGGTGGGAAGAAAGGGCGAGGGTGGAGAATTGACAGACGGTGGGAAGACATTGCTTAACTGCAGAATAACTATGAGGTAGATAAATTAATATTCCAATGCTAAGAAAACTGATATGAGGTTACATGAGGGTTCTTGCACAGCGTGTTTCAAAACACTGAAGCCCTTGGTGTACATTGTAATACCGCGCAAACTATAATCGTCCTATGTTATTTTTCAGTTTAATACAGAAATTTAATTTCTATCAAACCAACATAAGAATTGCTTCCAAAAAAGTTACGCCTTAGTTATAGTTCATGAATGTATGTGAGAGTAGGAGTATTCAAAACACATTGACAAAAACTTATGGTAAATGGTTGAATTAGCTTAATTCATTGTATCTCATGAACGTAAATCAGAGTAATTGCGAAATAATTTAGTTTAATAATTACTTCCTCATTAAAACACCTCCGCTTGTTTGATCCGAAAAATTTCAATGTGAAAATAAATTTGAATAGATGGCTGCTGTTTAGCACATTACCTGTCATATAACAAGGCGTGAGTTACATTCTTCCATCCAAGCATTCAGGTTTGGTGTTCGCAAAATTTTCGCGCTCATAAACGAACAATTGCTCGCACGCACCAGCAGCTGCCACCTGCCGTGGTGAAGAGGCCTGTATTAGCACGCGGTGTGTTAATATTGACAGTTTTTATTCGCCGATTCAGCGCCGTTTTGAACTCTATTAAAGCTCAAGAACGTTTCAAAAACCGTCGTAGCAGAAAGTAGAGAACTCTTTATGGTTTTGCGCTCGTTGCAACCTGGACCCGAGGTGCGGACTGCACGAGTGGACACACCGGTGCAGCTCGCAACAAATGCGGTTACCCTGCCATTACCAATTTAAAATACATCGCTTGTTCGTTGCTTGCTTGCCTGCCTCCTCGGTTAGGCGCTTGGTCTCTCCGACCGTCTTCTTAATATTTCGTTGGAGAATATTTCCGTGAGCGAAGTTTGTTCTGTGTATGCATACTCGTGTGTTATCACAGAGCTGATGGAAATACAGAGGACAATATTGAAATTCTTTTGATCTAGCAAATATGATATGCGGCAGTGTCATATACATGGTGCACATCATCGTGTCGTAAATGAATGTATTCTAAAGGAAAATACGTTTTACTTGATAAAATACGATACTGCAGTTTTCCTTAACCATAATTTCGTTGCGAATAGTTAATCACGAAGGAAACGATAAGGAACATCTGTGACCCATTACATGCTGTAGTGTCAAAATTCCATTGATTTTGAGAATGACTGCAGTAGTCCCATCATCTGTGACGGGTTTGGGTGTACCGCAGAGCTTATCAATAATCTCAGTTGACAACTCCTGACCTTGAGATTATTCTTCGTAAGCTCTTGCTAACGATAAAATTTGATGCATTCTGTCAAGCGTGTTATCATTGCACACACACACACGGTGTACGTATGTGTTAGGGACATGGTGACCGATTCCATAAGGTTTACGCACCAATATGAAGAGTCCAAATTTATTGAGAACAGCGTCATCGACATGCGCTCATCCGCCATTGTATTATTGGTCATCCACTAAAATGTAGGGACGATCGGTGACTAGAAATGATGCAGTAAACTGCTAATTTATAAATTCCCCATAAATCAATTTAACGCGACGAAGATAAGATGAGAATAAGCTAAAAACAAGAAAAACTAACATGCGTTACAGCAAGATAAAATTAATTGTCGTGAAAATTATACATTATATATCAGAGGTGGAAAAGGGTTTTGATTCGAAATTGGAAAACCACGGTCAAGGAAAACACGAACAGTACAAGAGAAATATGTACTAAATGTAACAAAAAAAGTTTTTTAGATAAAAAACGTATTTAAGCTCAAGAGCATAGGCAATCAAATGTCTGTGGAGCGTTGGTTAGTGAAATATTGAATTACTTGACACATGAATACTCATCTGTGAAAATTGATCAGCTCTCAAAGCCTGCAGAACCTGAACCCAAAACTGAACAGAGTGCACAGGGTACGTGTTCGAGGATACTCCGCATGTCTTTAGAAATACAGAATAGGAAAATTGATCAATACAAGGGCCATCAGGTAAAATGTGCTCATGAATTATTCACATATCTGTTTGCGCATGCCAAGGGGGCGCTCCTGCGCTGCCAAACTGAGACGTGCGACCAAACTGAGACGTGCGACCAAACAGAGACGTGCGACCAAACTGAGACGTGCGACAAAACAAAGACGTACGGCCAAACAGAGACGTATGACTAAATAGAGACGTTCGACCAAATAGAGACGTACGACCAATAGAAACATACGACCATCAAACAGAGGCGCACCATCAAACAAAGACGTACCATCAAACAGAGGTGCACCACAAAACAAAGACGCACCATCAAACAAAGACGCACCATCAAACAAAGACGCACCATCAAACAAAGACGTGCCATCAAACAGAAGGCCAGTCAGCCAGTTTCGCCCCCTTTGTTCAGTGTTTGCTCGACTTTTTCAGCTCGATTTGAGGGTACAGCAGCTCAGCTGCGGCCGAGCTTCACCGTTTGTGTGAGGAATAATACTGCAACACCAGACTCCTCCATCCCGAGACTATTTTTCTTTCAATAAACAATAAATTTTTAAAAAGGCTTTGTATGGTTTAAATTTACCGCTTTCAAGTAAAATTTGGCTGTACCGTGCGTAGATTCTTGTTCCCCGTTCCAGAGGTTCTGCATAGTCCGAAACCTGCAGATGCTCTCCATAATTGTTGGCGATTTCTCCCATCGTCATCCGATTTCCTCAAAAGTTACCAAATTACTCGTAAATTAAAATAACTAAGTTCTCAACCTCATCTGAATCGAAACTGTTTCAAACGCGGTAACTCAACGCAAAAGCCAGGGAAGCAACGAGCAAGGTCCAGGTTGCAGCAAGCGTAAAACCATAAAAAGTTCTCTACTTTCTGCTACGACGGTTTTTGAAACGTTCTTGAGCTTTAATAGGGTTCAAAACGGTGCAGAATCAGTGAATAAAAATTGTCGATATTTATACACCGCATACTTATACAGGCCTCTTCACCACGGCAGGTGGCAGCTGCTGGTGCGTGCGAGCAATTGTTCGTTTATGTGTGCGAAAATTTGCGAACACCAAACCTGAAAGCTTGGATAGAAGAATGTAACTCACGCCTTCTTATATGACAGGTAATGTGCTAAACAGGAGCCATCTATTCAAATTTCTTTTCACATTGAAATTTTTCGGATCAAACAAGCGGAGGTCTTTTAATGAGGAAGTAATTATTAAACTGAATTATTTCGCAATTACTCTGATTTACGTTCATGAGATACAATAAATTCAGCTAATTCGACCGTTCATTATCCTGGATACTCCATCCGGCCGTGCACGCAAAGGTCCGTGTCTTATTTACATTCTGGGAGGTTATCTCTGCTTAGAAATGATAGAATATGCGTCGCATAAGTGATGTTTACTTCACTATTGCATTGATCGCAAAACTGTTTTCCCAAAAGGGCTCCAGGAACCGTCGCCTTGCTTTGACAAGCATTGACTCGGATCGAACAACCCCTCCACCATCCATCAATACTGCAATAATAATGACGCATTGGTGACCCACGGTAAACACGCCTGACTCACGAACCTATTCCGCAGAGCTAGGGAGCATTTTGCCCTTCATTGGCTTTCCTAAAATTCGATTCTAAAGCCGCATTTCTATTCTTCCGCTTTGAAGTAAATGGTATCTCATATTGAATTGCGTGCTGTAATCTTCTTTTAAATACATTGGGAATATCTTGTCCCTAACGACTTTTATAAATGCATAGGATTTCTTAAATTGCTCAACCTTTGTAAATGCTCGCTAGAAAAATTAATCTTTAAGACTAAATTTTTATCTTTACTACCTCTAGACCATGCAGTGACCCAAATCTTAATGAAATAATTTCTGCCTAATTTCCTCCTCATAATTATGTCACCAAGAATTGTAATAAACTAGTGCATTTTTATTACCCACGCACCAAATCCCATCATTGCATTCTCTATGCAGGCACTAAATTTTGGACCTCCATTCCTCCGAACATACATCAAAATACTTCATTTCAATCATATAAGAATTATCTCGAGGCCTTCCTGCTCTCGCTGTATTGAAGGAATATACATATTTCTAAGTATATCGACCTATGGGGGTATATGTTCAAATATATGAATGTACGTAGTCTATTACTTTAGTTGCAATCTTTTACCATTTTTATACTCTAATTTGTAATTTGAAGCAACTTCTCTCGCTGTGTTAGAAGAATATATTTACTTCTGTGTAGGTACACCCATGTGAATATGTACTCAAATATGTGTATGCGTGTAATCTTTTACTTCAATGACAAACTCATACCGTGCTTGTACCCTAATTTGTGATTTTAAACTACTCATTCAGTTATTGTCCTTTTCAAAGTTATGCGTAATTTTGAGCTATTCTATTAATAAACATGTATGTACCGTAAATTAAAAATCCCTAATTCCATACATGGGTTGCTCTATGTAAAGGCCTGGCAGCTTATTTGGGCCCACACGTAGAGCATGTTTTGATTCCAGTTTTTGCCGTTTCTTATTTGATTGTAAAACTGTGACTGAATCAAATTACGTCTGGTAAATAAATGTTTCAACTGTTTCATGTGTTTCTGGTTACTTAGTGAACGACGCATTTTGAATCACAAAATATATATTTCTAAAAAGTGTGCAGTTAATAAAGAATTGCTCAATGCCAAAAATTCCCCTAATCATATACATACTAACAGCTTACACAGTTATTCCAGGCTTTAGGTGAATTAAGCCTCAATATCCTGCTTTGTATCGCATAGCTTCGGGTTGTGTGGGTTAAGGGAATCGTACGTGGCTCTAAAACTTTCAATCTGTACGTCAATGTAATAGTGTGTAAGAGATTACGAAATACCTACAAGCATCTGAAACCATTTACAAATATGTATTCCCATCGAACAGACATCAAACAGAAGCAAGTTTTTAAGCAGCACTTGAATGCACATCAGTAAACTGCAAAGCGGTGTGTGGAGAGCGTCCCTCGAGAGAATAACTTTCAGTTTGACGATGATTCGTCAACGCCGAACTGCAAGTCTCATCTCTCTCTGTCGCGGCCGAACTAATGAAGACAGACAAACTTGTGCAGGGGCTGCAATGGCGTCACTGCGGCAGGCCTTTGTATCGGGAGAGTTTCAAGAAACTCCTTTGGTCCGAGACAGAGAACTTTCGCTTTCATTGGAAAGTATTTAATACAAGCTGGAAAGCCTTTTCTTAATAAGTTTTAAATTGTTTCCCATTTAACGTTTGGGTACATCTTTTCTTCAATAATATTGTTATAGTTTCCGTATTATTGGTCGTATTTTCATCGGTCGTAGCGTAGGACAGTGTGTCGGCTGAGCGACCTACTTTTGTTGTAGAAGATTTCATTTTTCGGATTCGTTGAGATGTTGGCGTGCAACGGGGGTCAGCCAATAGAAGAGAGCAGGTCTTTCCCTTCTAAGTAATAACATCACAGTGAGAGAACTGCGAAGGCTTTCGCGTTAATAGCATGAAAACTATGAAAATACGCATAGTTTATGCACACAGTATATAAAAGTATACACTTTCTAGTATGTGTAACTGTCTATTTACGTACACACTAGGAGAATTATTTAGGAGAAAAATCATAAATACAGACTCTATTGGGTACGTGTCCCTAATCAGTGAGACTATGTCAGGGGAGGCAGTCCGTATTAGTGGTAGAGAAAATTAAATAATTTCACTTGAAATCTACAATCATTCTATGGAACTTGGGGACGCTACTACTCCTTTGGAATGGTTCCGCTCATACCTTGGGGATCTTGCAAGTAGTTCAGGCACCTCGTTTCGGGCCACACTGGAGCACCGCCTTTTTAGGGACGTCATGTTTGATCTACTTTTTTCAAGGAAACACTCCGCCCGAGGTATCGAACATGGAACTTTATACCTAGGGGACAAGCGCACTATCGCATTCGCTATAAAATAACCACGTATGTCAAGATAATTATTTTACTTATGTTGGGAATGGTGGCATTAAATTTCCCTACTTGTGTTGGGAATGGATCTTCCTTTCGGGAATGAAATAATTCGTAAAAGCGCTAACAATATACAGGATGTGTGTACGGAATATGTGTACTGCAAATAAATTTTACTTTCTAATATTACTGTACACATTTTTACAATATAATCTGCATATATACGATAGATTAACCTTAAAACAGTTTAACTCTGAGAAACATAAAAAATAAACACGCGTAACAGATTCAGTATTAAAGACCCGAAATTATTAGCATCTGGGTTAGTTTACATTATTTTCGTGAATACCCAGTGAATCTTCAGCTTTAAATTAAACTCCAGTAAAATTTCTTATTATTTAAACTTCACGACGGGAATTCGACATGCATTGATATTCTCAGAGGCAAAGTGCAATGTCGCTTTGATGCCTCAGACCAATCGAGAGAAATGTTCCCGGCAGACACCGTCTATTTTCATCGCTACGTTGAATTGCTGTGAAAACTGTCTGGTTTGGCTGTGAAGACCGTCTCTCTACGATGTATCCCCAAAGAAAATCATCCAAAGGGGAAACATCCGGAGATCTCGCAGTCCACAGGATGTCAGATCGGTCCCAGATAGGAAATTATGTGATTTTCAAAAAATCCAGTTCCTTTTCAAAATGATCAGAGCAACGATAAGTTGTACGGTAATAGCTGAATCTAAGTTATGAAATAAAAATTGAAATTATATCATTTCCCATGGATTTTGTTTCTCCTCGATAATGCTGTCTTCAATCTTTGAAGTAAACTTTACAGTGGGATCAGTTAATACAGAAAACTTTCCCGGGTCAGAAATTAAGGACAAGATACTTTCACTATATCTGTTCAAACTTACGATAACTCTACTTCTTTCCTTATCTGAACATGACACAACGATATCTTCATATATAGCAAAAGTCTTGACCAGTTCTATATGTTTCTTTGAAAACACGACAGAAAATATTTAATAAGGTATCGAAAAATTTTTTAGAACACCATCCCTTTCAGCCGTTCGAAGTCACGTCTCTCAGTGTAACACAACAGAAGACAAAAATAGCTTGAAGATTTGAGGCAGGGCGGAATTCTCTTCCGAATTGCGGATTTTAGAATCACTACTAAATTTTAAAATATAACCTGTTTTGCTCTTATACCACAATGTCAGTTCATTTCAATTGTCCTTTGTCAATATGTAGTTTATCATGCTTGGTTTTAGTTGAAAAATTTAATTGTCCTACTTCTCCTTTTGTTTTGCAGACAACTCTCATTGTACTCAATAATATGATGATGAGCGAATGCTCGAAATGTCGAAACGAATGGTCTTTCTTCTTATAAATACATTTACGATCAACAAGGGTTTTATACAGTAGCCCTGGGGCACTCTCTTTTACTGAAAACTAGTAAGTTTCCTAATAGCTACCTGGAACATTTTAGAATACGATATGGAGAACAGGACTACTGCTTGATGTAAAAGTACCAAAACTTTCTTAGAAAGTTCACAAATTCCGACCTAAACATGGAATTCTTGGCAACCTGCAAAGCGCACAACGTAACTTCTAAATCTATTCGATTTAAATTGAACAAGAAGTGCCAGCAATTTCAATATTTCCAAAAGTCATGACTTTCGAGCTGTTGATAAACGAAACTCGCTTCGAGAGGCCCAGAGCCGCCAGGCTGCCCAGAGAGCTGGAGCTATAGGGGGACGAGCTGTGACTCATCCTCAGTTATTTCGACACACCTCGGCAACTCGATGCCTGTGTACGCTCAGTAGGGAGTTCAACGCCTCCACCCCTATACCCACCCTAGGAAGTCAGATGCTCCTGGTGCTGGCGCTCATGTTCAACCTTGTTACCTTAACGAAGTGATTTTCAGTTTTAGTTGCGTAGCAATACTTAATAGGGTTCAATACCTTCCTGCATTTGATTTAAATTATGGTGTCCCTATTTTTAAGCTAGATTTTTATAAATATTTTTCGTCGTTTAAGAATGTGATGGCGAAGGTTAAAGATCTGCATTAGTCAAATTCTCCTAACTTTGCGAATCAATTTCACGCCTATAAATATTTTTGGGTGGCTTTAAACGTTACAAGATATTTTCTGCCGTGTCTTCAAAGAAAGATGCAGAACTGGTCAAGGCTTTTGCTGTTAATAAAGACATCGTTGTGTCACGTCCAGATAAAGGTAGAGGTGTGTGGTTGTGGTCAATAGGACCCGATTTATTGAAAATATCTTGTCCTTGATTTCTGACCAGGAAAAGATTTCCGAATTAAGTGATCCCATTGCAAAGTTTACTGCGCTTCCCCTTTCAACTCTATTCACTTTCTGAGTTATAAGCGCTTACTTTCTAGGTCACCCTATATTAGTGACCTAGATTCTTAGATTGAAACAAAGCTCACACTTTACTTGCATGTTTCTTTTGAGGTCAGCTGGGTGACGTATTTTGGGTCATTTGGCAGTGGCTGAATGATTGTAACTGAAGCTAAATTCAGCTTAAATGAACTGAAATATTATTAAATGAACGAAATAACGAGTTGTTCATAGCTTCTAAGCTTGCGTGTGTATTCATCCTAGTTTGAAACGAAGCAAAAATAATTTAAGACTAAACTCAATTAGTCAAGTCGCTCCACCAGTAGCGCGCAGGGTGCTATGGGGTCAACACGGTGCGCATTTAACGAAAGGTTATGTTTCCACTGCTGAGAAAAATTGATAGGAAATCTGACCAACCGCATGACGTCCGTCATGTATGAATGCGTATCACCGCTCAGAACACGTGTTCTCATGGTTCATATCTGAGGTGAATATTTCTACACGTGCTGACTCGTACAGTACCCAAAACGACAGTATAAATTGGTCAGATGTGAGGGATTGTTACTCAAACCAGTTCCAATATCAATAGATTTGTTGTTCAATTTAGCTTCGTGAAATACAGGTGTTCAATTTCGTTTGAACTATCGACCAGACTTTAGTGTGTCACTCTGCCAACAAATGTGACTACAGAAGAAATCACAACGCGTAGCATGATTTCTGTACATTTAATTAGACGTTAGAGTAGGTAATTAGAGTTATTAGAGTAGGACATGCCCCTCATTCCTCTGAAGCTTTACTTCTGGGTTTCACTTGTTACATTTGTGACTGATAATGCCTTGAAGAAAGGGACTTTTGAAAATGCATTCCAAAATTGCATTGCAGAATGCATTGATTTCACTGCAAAATTACATCCCAAAATGCATTGATTTTACCGCAAAATTACATTGCAAATTTCAAATTTCATTGATTTCATCGCTAAATGATAGTTCCTTCATCAAAATAATTTTTGCCCATTTTTTTGTACCTGATATATTTGAAATCACGGTTTCAGTTCATAAGTGTTGTTAAAAATTTGGTCACATCAGGTCGAATAACTCTACGGTTAAAACACCGAACATTTGAATATAAAAATTAGCAAATACTAACTGAGAATTCAGCCCAAAAGACGAATCAAAAACAGTGAGCAATGTAAGCATTGAAGCTACCTTCGTTTCCCCTCTTACGTCACCAAGTATTTGAGTGACAGTTCCTTACATTCGACTTCTCTTTGGTATGTCAGCCCGTACACTCACTGTCAGCCGCTCCATTCACTGTCAGCCCATACACTCACTGTCAGGGTCTGCATTCACTGTCAGCCCGTACACTCACTGTTCAGCCCGTATATTCACCGTCAGCCCGTACATTCACTGTCAGCCCGTACATTCACTGTCAGCCCGTGCATTCACCGTCAGCCCGTACATTCACTGTCAACCAGTACATTTACTGTCAGCCCGTACATTCACAGGACGTTTTGGTACGGAGAGCAATTTTGTCGAGAGCTGTCAAGTTCGCGAGAAGTCAAACATGAAAATAAGACCTGTTTTCAATAGTCCATTTTATTGTCAACGAAAGCCCGATATTGCCGTACGATATTTGAATCCTGCAAAACATACTCGACAATTCAAAAGTACTTGGGCACATACATACAAATTCGTTTTCTCTCATTCCAAATTTATATTAGTGAATTGGAGAGCTCTTCTGTCGGAAAAGAATTGGAAGCTATTTTTAAACTACGCTGGCTTCCACACTGCATTTATTATTTATGATTTGCCCGTATGAATCTTCTCGATGCTTTATTTTAAGTTTAGTTTGCACGCACAAACTTGCGAAGCCGGCACGCCAGATGGCACAGAGTGTTCACGCTGCCATTTCAGCGACGCAAGGACGCAGAGTCGCAAGGAAGGGGCGCGTTTTGAAGTAAAGGGAACACCTAGCTTTATTTTGGGTAGAACGTGTGCTGTCGCCTCCGAAAATGCATTATTATCATATGCATAATATTATCCATTTATGTAAATTTAATTTAATGGTAGATAGGCTGCTCTAGGTTAGTCATCGGTCATTTCGGCAAAAAGCTTGTCAACGTATTAAGACACTTGTCGGATTCATCGGAATCATTGATGATTTTTTTCTTCGTACATATTCCACCTTTGCGGGCATATTTGGATCTGCTGAAAGAGCTTATGGAATTTGAAAAAGTTCTACGGTATATACAGAGGTAATCATATAGGTCAAGTGTCTAGATATTATTCACTTAGTTGTATGGAAAATTTACGCATCAGGCGAACAATTTCCCTATGTCAATTTTTTATGAAAGTTCTATGGTGCATGAGAAGCAAATGGAGAGGAATATTGTTAATTTCTATATGGTTATATTAATGAGAACTGTAATTGCAACTTATTTGTAACGTTTGTTCTTTTTTTTGTTCTAGTAGTACCACCATCAACCCAGTTATTTAGCAGGAATAAAAAAGTTTTCATAAAAGAGCGTTAAAACAGTAGCTAGGTTGACTTAATGCAAAATTATGTGTTAAACTTGTTTTCAACACTTACCAAAAAGAATTTCTCGCTGAGTTTTCAAATTCTTGGAGAATGAACAGCCTGTTGAAAGAACTGTTGCATGTACTAGAATGTGTGAAAATATTTCGAGCGCGATCCAATGCCTCATTGTTCACTGAATAAAGGATACGACGGCTCATCGTTAACTGCAGTGTTGTTGTAAATAGAAGGCGAGTAATAAATTAATGATTATGCATCGCTTTGATGCAGCACAGCAGCACTGCAGCGCTACATGCAGCACCGAAGCACCGCAGCAGAGCAGCCCTACATGCAGCACAGCAGCACTACATGCAGCCCTACATGCAGCACAGCAGCACTACATGCAGCACCACAGCACCTCAGCACTGCAGCACTACATGCAGCACTCGGCACCAACAAAGCAGGGTTTACAGCCGCAAGAGGCCCATTTAGAGGGCAGCGAGGCAGTTTGGTTTAATCACAACATTCATTTAAGCTCCGTCCTAACGCGCGGTCCCTGTTATTCCAGGCGCCCTCCGCAGCTCCCTGCTGACCAGCGCCTGGGAGCCCTCCCTGTTCCAGGCGGTGACGACACCGTCAACCCTCCCTGTTCCAAGCCGTGACGACACCGTCAACCCTCCCTGTTCCAGGCCGTGACGACACCGTCAACCCTCCCTGTTCCAGGCGGTGACGACACCGTCAACCCTCCCTGTTCCAGGCCGTGACGACACCGTCCGCTGCCCCTCGCCTGGCTCCGGCACAGCCACTCCGTGCCGCTCCTTCGCCCTGCTATCTCCCGAAAAACTCTTATCGGCATGAACTCTGCCCGAATGTCTTTGTGCTTTTTGGACACATGGATCAGTGATTGGAGGACCTGAAATTTAAAAAAAGTTTTTTTTCTTGTTACTGAGGATATTTGGTATGGGTATTTCCAGCATATTCGACTTGAAGTTATCAACGGCCGATATTTCTTTAGGAGGATTAATTCCAGACAGACTCCAAATATACCACAGATGATATTTTTTTCTATTAAATAAAGGTTAAGGCATGGACGACCTGCAACTCAAAACAGCTCATATTTTTCTTCAATACAAAAGAATACTGAAGCCAGTTGGAATTTTACAGGACTGTCCTATTCCTTCGAACCCGTGTAAACCATAGAACAACTTAAAATTCTACATCAATGTCCTAATTTTTTAACACGCGTGAGCTCCAGCAGGGCATCAACACGCTCTTTGAGAGGCAGACGATGCTCATGCTGCTGAGAGCTTCGCTAGAAAGCGTCCCAGCAGGACCAGCACCGTCATAGCGTCACACTTCCTCACGGCCTTACCGCTACTCTCCTCTAGTTGTATCTGAGTCATCTGACTTATCTGCTCGAGCTTTCTTTAATCCTTTTCGAATTGACTGGTGGCGTATTTAATTCATCACAGAAGTTAGGTTTGAAGGGGCTGTCCAAATTCATACCGAGTTTAATCCCTTTAACACTTCAGAAATACAGATTTTAATTGTTATTCTTAATTTTGAGCAGACACAAAATAGTATTTTTAATTGCAGATCCCAATAACTTTCATGTACGTATAGAGATCTTTCTCATCAAACAACTCTCAAAGAAATCGAATCTTTACTTACTCAATCCGTTTCTTGTGTTTGATCACGCTATGACAGATTTTTGCAGCTGTTCTGTTTTTACTACCTTAACAATGAGAATGCTTTATTTCCCTTTAACAAGGATGTTTTTGCCCTGGTCTCTAGTGAGGAGACTCGACATTCGTGTGTGACTGCTCAGGTCCTTTGAACTGACTGAACTCTTTGTAGTCCATTTCACGTTTATTATCACTATCCAATTAACGGATGATGATGATCGAGTTTCTGGCTTTGTAATAATTCGAATTGTTGCCCTCGAACTTTAGAGAAAAATTTCTATTTCTTCCTGAACGTTGGCCTTCACTACTCATTTTTACCCAAACATTTCGCACAGTCCTACGATCCACAGATGCGGAGCCACAAACATTTTAATTGTAGACTGCAGACTAATTTTCACAACCGCACCGCGTTTTGTAATCAGGGGTCAAACTTACTTAAGGTGCACACAGCCCGAAGGACACAATGTGAAAATTAGTCTCTGCTTGTTGTGATCATCCCAGAGCTTGAAATTGTCAATGAATTTTGAAACGTATTTCATAATTAATTGATAGTAAAACTCGAATTTCATTTGAAGCCGAGCAGAGAATTACGATTTCATATCGCATGGCTCCTGCTGTAGCCAAGTTGAACATGGATGTGCCGACTCAAGTAGCCCCGGCTCCCTTTCCGGCTCGTATTCTTCAAATGTATCTGAGTACGATAATATTCATGAAAAGTTGCTTTTCTATGTTTCCTAATGTGCATTTTGGAAAGAAGTCCAGGATATTTCAATCTGCACTGAACTTGTCAGTCGAAATTTACATTTTGCCTCTAAAGCTCAGAGTTCGAGGGCTTATATTCTTTCGCTTGCTAATTCTTTAGTCTTCCAGTTGACGTTGTTAAAGAAACTTGAACGCCGACTGAATTATTCATTAAAGCGAATTGCTCCATGGTTCATGTCAGCGGAGATGTGTTCCATGAATACCTTGGGACAGAAATGCCAGTTTTCTCGCCTAGCCGGTCACATTCTCTTCATTCTGATGTCTTTGTACTAGTCTTTACTAGGATACTAATCCGAATGAAAACTAGGACTAAGATACCATAGAGGGGAAAAAGGAAAGAATGTCGGGTAGAACTTCTCGCATAACCCAATCTACCAAGTATTCGCCACCCCCCATATACTTTTTCCTTTCAGATTTTAAGTAAAAGTCTCACTGGACTCTGTGGAAATTTCCCGTGTATTCTAATTCCTCCGTATGAACATAAAAATTATTCCGGAGTTCTCTAACGCAGTGAAATGTTTGGTAACGATCATTCCGAGCACTTTTGTGAACAACTTAAGTGGATAGAGTTTTGAAAGTACAGTACAGTTTCGCCCTTATTTCGAAAGGAATTTTTTACTGAACTTCCACGCCCTCTTCACCAAAAATTCTGGCCTGCGCAGGCACACCTGCGCTTGTAGGCGTTCAACGCCGCTGCATTATTGATGTTGACCAAAGCTCTTGCAAACTTGCCTTTCCTGAGGCACCGCAATATTAAAGAAATTGAGTCGCCAAACAACTCTCAATGTGGAGGAATGCGTTGTTTGGAACCTGGCCCTTGCAGCGCTGCACAGTCGCGACTTGCTTCTGTTAGCGTTATTTGAAATGAAAGCCACTCTCGGACCCA
This sequence comes from Orchestia grillus, assembly GCA_014899125.1. NCBI lineage: Eukaryota > Metazoa > Arthropoda > Malacostraca > Amphipoda > Talitridae > Orchestia > Orchestia grillus. Next base: position 25,398 of record VOMN01118861.1, on the reverse strand, counting down.
CGGCAGAGCTTTTGTGTGTGTTAGTATGGCGTGGAGGCGTGATAGGCCAGCGAGCCTATGGAGGTGCAATTTTAAGACCCTGAGGTTATTTTGAGTAGCAGGTCGTAGTCGAGGAATTCAATTGATGACCTCAACCACTGGCAGGGGAGGAATTCCATCTAAATTTGCCTCTGCCAAGTGGCCCGTGACGCATGAATGCAGCGAAGCAAAGGTCGAACGTTTCTTACTTGTTTGTAAAATATCTGACTTCCTAACTTGGCTTGTAAAGTATCTGACTTTCTTACTTGGCTTGTAAAATATCAGACTTTCTTACATAGCTTGTAAAATATCTGATTTTCTAACTCGGCTTGTAAAATATCTAACTTTCGTACTTGCTTGAAAAATATCTGACTTTCTTTCTTGGCTTGTAAAATATTTTACAATGACTATATATATGTATATCTATAACATAGATCATTGTTCGGCTCTTAGTCAGTAACATGTCTTACTTTAATTGGAATGCAAAACAGTTAAAATCTCTTTTTATAAGTAAATGCACTTGTTGAAGTTGTACAGCTAGCAGGGGCTCCCAGTATCAAATTTTAACTAGCATATAAAAAATATAATTCTTATAAGCTATTAAAATTAAATTACTACGTGTAAGCCAAGTGAATTCTATAAAATGTACGTTTTTCGTAAGCTTTCCAAAATCATAGAGTAAACGAAACTTTCATTCTACTTCCGTAGACTCACATCCCAAACATCAACGACTGGGACACTCCCCACCGTGTCGCACCGCTCACAGATCTGAACAGCAATACAATAGAAATGTTTTTGCTCCTTCACAGAGCTTACGAGCCCAGCATTCCTAGAGGGCACCTGGGAGGGCTCTCATCACAGCAGCTGCGTGCGGGCCGGCTGTTTTGGCAGCGGTCGGCGCCCTAATTTAGCATCGCAGCATCGGAAAGCTATAGGAAGATGCCGGCTTCGCTGGACACATGTTCGATACGCTTCCGTGCATGGGACTTTGCACAGCGTGCTTTTCGCGCTCCCGTCAAGTCGAACTGCGAATATTCCCGCAGAAAAGAGGGCTCCTTCATTTTTTAGGACCGTGCGGTTACGGGTGTGCATGGTGAGCAATTTTTTACTGTTAGCTTTCTTGTTCGCAGTAATTTGTGGTGTGTTAGGAGTTTCGCGTATAAATACTTAAAGCGAGAAAAATAAACAAATTAAACTTTTACTGGACCAAGAGGTGACGGTTTTCCGGATTATCAGTGGGACTCAGTATCGAATTTTATTGGAGTCAGATTTTAGTTAGGCGATAAGGCTTGAATTTGTTAACGTAACCACGTAGACTGTACAAAAGATTCCTTCTTGAGAGTACATAGGTCGAGATGTCTTCGAATATGTACTGAGAATGAACATATGGAAACAAAAAGTAAATTTGTAAAACTTCTAAACAAAAATAACCTTTAACAACTTCAAGTTCATTATGGCCCCTTCCTAGGTTTCAACAATTTAATTTATACGTTAGTCATTCTTTCCCAGGCAAACATTAACGACAACTGGGTAACGCATAGACACACATTGGCAGGGCAACCGCATGGCATGGACAAGTGTGACTCTCTGCGCTGCCTCCTCAGCTTCATAGCAACGTGAGGTTGGGACTCAATGAACGCGCATTTGACTTGTTTACTTTCTAGCTCCGATGTCTTCGTTTATCAATGATCATCAGAGCAAGTACTGAACACACATTTGTAGGTAAAATACGCGATTGACACAATTGACAGGTGCGATTAAGATGTATGATTGACAGGTACGAATTTCAGGTACGATTGACATGTACGAATTGCAGATACAATTGACGGGTACGAATTACAGTTACATACAATTAACAGGTACGACTGTTAAGTACTTTTGACATGTACGATTGACAGGCAAGAGTGACGGGTACGTAAATTTTGCTGTATACAAAAAGTGAGGTCAACATTTTTTGTGATGTGTCCAAGAACAATCGCTTCAGAAACGTAGAGTCCAATACCTCCCGGGATAAATTTCACTCCCAGCTCCTGCGCTCAGAATTTTGCTGTGAAATTTTACGCTCGTAAATCTTGCGATACATACGTGAATACTTCAATTGTTGTGCATATCTGCAGACGTACCTATTCTTTGCTCAACGCAGATAAGATTTCTCGAGTGAGCGGTACGTAAGCAACATGTACCTGCTACGCCATGTATCTGGTACGCCATGTACTCTGGTGCGGATGGTACTCGTCGTACATCAGGTACGTGTACCATAGCAGATAGGCCTGGTACACCTGTTACATTTAGCGCTGCTTTCATACCTGGAACAGCTGCCCCCGTGTAGCAGTGCGAAGTAGCAATAAAGTATTCAGGCACTTATTGACTAGAGCATATCTTCACACGCCTCGCTTGCCTGTCTTCCTCTTGACAGCGCAGTCATTTTATTGACGGTTTGAATGACTCATATATGTACATATATTATGCGAGTATATACTCGTAAATTTTAAATTTTAAGCGAGTACCTTGCATACGAGCATATACTACTATATTGCGTACGAGTATATTCGAATATAGTGTCAACGAATATATACTATTGTTTGTTTAGCTCAATAATAATCATGGTTATTTCGACATGGAATTAAAAGAATGGTCAAATTTGGCCGGGTAAATTTAACAGTAACAGGTAAATTACAGAATAATCATCTCTATTCCTACCAAAAAACTCTTGCTCTTTCAGCTTCCCGCAAAAGTTTTGAAAATTATGCAGATGTAATTCGTACAGAAAAGAATGGCGTCACCAAGAAGTTAGCGCCTTTGAAGGTACTGTGAACTCCTTTTGTGCGCAGCAGTTTTGAATATTCGCCACAAATTTTCAATGAGATTGAAGTCAGGTGAATGGAGAGGCCTCGGAAGGATACTTATTTTCTTATTTGCAAACCATTCTATTGATAATTTCGCAACATTTTTGGAGTTCCACTCCACTTTTAAAGACCCACTTTTCCATCAATGATGTAGAGCTCCCCTACACCATGGAGCGTAAAACAGCCCATCACCAGGATGCTGCCTCCTCCATGCTTGACGGTAGGGATGGTGTTCTTGGGATTATAGGCAGTCCCTGTTTTCCTCCAAACATGACGAGCGTCGTTTCGGCACTGTAAGTCCTTTATTTCTCACTCTTTGACTGACTCAACAGTGTTTGAAATACAAGCTTTGATCTATGAACGACATTTCTCTTGGCAATTCCTAAATCGAAACATAAATTTAGTCACTAAATATGTACCATACAGCGCAGCTACCATTCCGACTGGAGCGGCTGTGACCATTCCGTGCTTGCCTCGCTGCAGGTGCATTTACTTTTTATAGAAAAGTCCAAGCGAGCTTTGAAACTCTCTCAGTCCAGTCAAGGCGACTAACTCAAACCCTCGTCTGAAATTGTCGTCGTTTAACCGGCGTTGCTGTCGTGTAAAACACGAGGCGCTTTGTTGACCGGAATATGTCTGAAATTTCTTGCTGCCATCAATATCCGCCGCGATTCTTGGCAAGACCATGAACTAAGGCCAGGGTTAGGGGCCCGGGTTGCGTTTTTCCGATGGCCGCCTTCATTTGGGCTTCGCACGTAAACAGTAAAGCGAAGTTAGGTTCAGCATCCGCAAAAGTAGAGCCAGAGCTCCCAGATGAACGAGGAACGTTGCAGCAAACTGGACATAAAGACGAGTTTCTTTCTCATTTTCAGAAGGACAGAGTTTCCAGTTTCGGAAGGTTGGAAAAGAGTAGATGCGCTCGGCGCTGATCGAGTTACGAGGTAAAAGTTCTCTTAGTAATCAGTTTTCAAACCAAAGTAAATAAAAATGAAAATGGGTTTCAATGCTGAGAATAATTTTCTCCGAATTAAAGGTGCGTGAGAGATGATCGGTCTGTTATTATTTTGGTCAATAATGCTCTTCTGGATTGAAAACATAAGTCAAGGATTTCCAAAGGAAATTGGAAACTCTAGGAACGGAAGATAAGAGCATCGAGAGACCAACAAACGTGCTGCAAAACGCGCCTCGCCGAATATAACTGAGTATACATGATAGCCAAATATTTTTCTTGCTTAATTCAATTGGTTATTTATATCGTTCGTGAGTTTTTCCTGGTCGCTTCAACTCGCTACATCGTAACTGAAGCTGCTAGGAGCATTAAACAGTCACTGTTCACCTTGGCGAAAACTCAATAATTTCTGAATCGGTTGTATTCTCTTTCAGAAAAGGATATGTAAGGTCAAGCATAGAGCACTTAAGGAAGCTCTAAAGAAATCTTACAGCTATTTTTGAAACTGTAATCCATGCAATATAAGATGGATTTGCTGCAGAAACTCTGCTGTTTAATCTTAGTGAAAATTTTACAAAAAGAAGATCAGTTCCTCGAAAATCTTCGGGTACTCAATGCCCACTTTCACATTAGCATCGGCAGCCTGAACAGCTATCTTCATTTGCTCGTTAAATTCTACCAGCGTTCCACGCCCGTGCTGTAAAGAAATTATCTATCTTTATCCGCACCTCTTTCATGAAAGAAAGAAGCTCGTCGCCGACCTGCTGCGGCCAGGTCGATAGCTCAACGATGCACGGTCACATCATCAATTCGGTCGTTCCCAGGGGCCAACTGCCTCTCATTATATCAATTGCCTCCTGTTGAAGAAATCTTTCCAGTGGAAAAGAGCGCTCGACACCCTCAAGGGCCTAGTCCCTTTGGTAACAATCAGACTAGCGGAAGAAAACCTCAATCAAGTCTAATTCCCTGAGAACGTTCGCGAGAGAAATCGTTAGGTTTCCCTCGAGAAGTATAGCGTGACCGCTAGTCGGGCTCGTTGTTTGCGTGAATCACACGAGTTTGGGTGAGGGTGGATGGTGCCGAAAGATGCGAGGGTCAGGCTACGGAACTCTTTTGTTTTAATCTTTTGTTTCGGACATGGCATCGACATCTTTTCCGAGTCTGTGAAATTGCGTACTCTAAAGGGGAATGAATACTTCTGATGGCCTTAAACATGAGTACTAACGTTAAAAATAGAAAAGCTGCATGCTTGTGTACTTTCTTGACTTTACAACGCGATAATACATAATTATCGCGTCAATACACAATAATGCATTCAATACCCCAAAAATACGAGACCTTGCGTCCGGTTTTTAGAACAAGTAGGTGACTGTTTTTTGCGGTATTGACTGCATCTCTGTTAGCTGTATCTCCATTGGCTGTCTTTATTGGCTGTATCTCTAATGATTACATCTCTGATGACTGTATCTTTTCCGATGGTATTTATTATTTACATGAACGAAAATTCTTTTCGTAATGAAATATTCCCAGGGCAAGAGAAAAAAAGGCCCAAATGTGTTTTTTAGCAGAGGTTAAGGGGATCTTTTTTCAGGGTCACCTTTTAAAAGCCCAACGAAAGATCTTATTCGCTCTGTTGACCCGACAGGAGAAATGCAGAGCAGCTGAACTGAAAATATCGATGTGTGCAGAAAGTGTCCTCATAACATCGACCTGCTGTAAAATTTGTTGATGGTTAGAGCAATGTAATTAACATGATCAACTGTGATTGTAAATGATACCTTTACTTCAGAAAAAAAAACGTAATATCAGTACGTTATTTTTACGTTACAGTCGTAAGATTTAAGAACGTTAAACTGATTTTAAACTTCCCTTAGTCTACACCTCCGTTATATTTTCCCTTCATTTTTAAATTGATTTTGTATCATTGTTGCCCTTAATTAATCTTGTGAGCACGTCGTGATTTGAAAATGTCCTCAAAATTGATAATCATTAAAAATGAAGAGATATTTTTAAAAAATGACTACTAGATGACTGCTGCAAGTAATTACTTGATAACTGCAACAAATGACTATTTGTTGACTACAACAAATGACTGCTTGATGAATGCAACAAATGACAACTCGATGGCAGAAACAAGTGACTATTACGTAACTACAACAAGTTGCTACTAGATGGCTGCAACAAGTTATTATCAAATGGCTGCAAGAAGCATCTACTAAATGGTAAATACAATCCTGATCCTCAAATACTGCAACGCTATAAGATTTGTTGTAGCCTTGATACCCAATTAGAATTCATCAAACTCGTTGGGTAATTTTAGTATTGAAGCGACAATTTATATACGTCTACAAACCGGTGGCAATCATGATTGCCAGGAGCACCAATCATGACCGCAATCCTTACCACAGAGCGCAACGGTTCCAACAGATTGCCCTGCATAATGCATCTGCATAATGCAGTGCAACTGAATACATTATACCACTGGCGCCGAGGGGAGCGTAGAGATCTGAGAAAAATATTACGTTCTCGTAGTCGTATTTCTTATAAAACGCTCGTTTTGGCACGGATGATTGGCTTGAATAGAATTTTTTTGTAGACCCGAGAGAAATTTTTTGTTACGAAACAACTTCTGAAAAAAAAGAAACTTCTTCACTTGCAAACTTAGATTGACTTCGTCAGTGATCTCAGTGACTAAAGCAGTTTTAAACTGAAATTGTTTTTATGCACATTTTATGGACCCGTTCATGATTTACGAACATATATGGAAACGGTTAGTTTAGATATTAACCTAATTTTTCTTTATTTTTACTGAATGTAAACATGTGCAGTACTTAACTTTTAGCAAATTTTCCAAGTTACTAAAAATAATACTACACAAGTTACGAAACTTTTCTCAATGTGATAAAAATTAAGTAACAATGCTAATAGTATCAATGAAACTTTGAAAAATATCCTTTCTTTTAATTGGGAGATAAAGGTAGAGAGACAAAGATCAATTGGAATCACGGTAGCATTTACAACTGCGGCAAAATCTCGCAAAATAAATGCGGATGTAAAATCAGACTTGAGCTTGTGAAGAAAAAATAATACAATTGAACAAATTGTTTGAAATAATAATTATTTTAAAAGTGTTGTGAGCCGAATTCCAAATCTTTATAATGAAATTTGTAGGCTAACTAACACAAAGGAGCCGGGCGGCCCAGGAAACTTGTAGGCTAACTAACACAAAGGAGCCGGGCAGCCAAGGAAACTTGTAGGCTAACTAACACAAGGGAGCCGGGCAGGCCCAGGAAACTTGTAGGCTAACTAACACAAGGGAGCCGGGCGGCCCAGGAAAACTGCAGCCAGGGAGGACTGGGTTACACAACACCTAGCTCTCAGAAACCGTTTTCTGACTGCGCCAAACATCTCTCGGATAATTGAAGATGATGTCAATGGTTCATGCAAACTGCGTCCAGAAGACTGCATGAAATAAACCTTTATGTAAGATATGTAAGATCTCCTCTAAAAACGCCACGGATTAGTTAAAGGAACCTGCATCAAGATTGGTATTTACACGCAAACTCGTAAACTAAACAGATGACTGTAACAAGTAATTTTACTGTGATAAAAAATTCATGTAATGGAAAGTGTCATTAAACAGTATGTACGAAGAAGAATTGGTGAAAGCTTTAAATTTACCTGCATAAGGAAGACTGCTACGTTTGGTGGGGCAGTGTGACTGTGCCAGCCACCTCTTGTACGAGTGAACGGTAGAGTTGATGCCGGTCTGTACAAGTATGTGTTGGAAATAAATCTCGTACCAGGGTTGCCGAATTCACGAATTAAAAATCTTGTGTTTATGCAGGATAATGCGTCCTGCCATAAAGCAAAGCTGGTTATGAATTATTTACCGGAATAAGGAATAGAAGTTATTGACTGGCCTCCTCAGAGTCTTGACATGAATCCCATAGAAAACTTGTGAAAGACTCGAGGAGAAAATGTCATGACGAAAAATCGAGCAAATTTGGAAGGTTTGTAGTTGAAATTGCAAGAGGAATGAGCGAAGTTTACACTTGACAAGTGTCGGGTTTTGAGGAAATCCTGCGGGCGCAGATGGGCAGCAGCAATTAAAAATGAGCTTCACTGTAAAATTATTCAAATATCCAATTGTTTTCTTTTTGTGCGTCCTTAAAAAGCTTAAAAAGCTTCATTTTCTTATGACGTTTAGTAACCTGAAATTCTTGGTTAAAAAATCTTAGTTTTGTACATTTTTACACTCAGTAAAAAATTCAAGAAAATTAGCTCACAGTTTTCAAACGTTACAGTTTTAATATATGTTCCCTAATTTTAGACGGGACTGTATTGGATTAACGATTTAATATTCTTCCGACTAGAACATGGATCTCCTTTAACACATACCGTTCATCTAAAAATGTTAGCTCAAAGAAGCCTTAACTGAAGCAGTTCGCCAATATTTTGAAGTTTCAATGAAGTTTTATTCCCATTTGTAGAACTGATGAATGTTTTTCTGTTCATTGGATTGTAGATTTATGATGTCCTATTATCGTGACTTGGCACAGTTATTCATCTGTGCTCATTAATTTCACTTGTAGCACTGTGCTGCGAGCGCATAATGCTATCGTGTTTCTATAATGACCAGGCGTTTGAAAATAACTCTTATCAGTCGAAGATTTATTTGGATGAGACTACAAAGGCTCCCGCTGAGACCCACTTTTGTATGTATTGGTGGTGTTTCTTTAGCAAATAGCGTGAACATATTTGATTTTGTGAGTAAATCATGCATTGCCATGAAGTCTCTAAGCTCTAACGCACTTTGAAACCACTCTCGTTTGAACGCAAATTGATTTAGCGTTGCAATGATCATAAACGTGTCACAATTTCCTCACTTTCTTCTAGCCAAAATGGCCTCTCCGTGACGACAGAGAGTGACTTCCCGCCTGTAGTATGCATCAGTGTTCCATTTGATTTGAGCTCCCTTTCTAATGCCGAAAAGCATCAGCTCTTTATGCTTTCAGGTGGAAACTTCTTTACTCTCTTCGAGACAATCATTCTTCGACATGTCTCTCAATTATGAGCCTTCGAGCAGGGTCGACTCCATGAAATGAAAGCGTTGCACTCACAAAAAAAAATCCGTGTCCATCTACTTTTTACTCACATTCATTTTGGAGCTTGCGGCCGGCAAAAAGACTCGTTTGCAGCGCAAGAATTATTTAGTTTTTTCAGTTTCTTTTGTGAGGAGGTCCTCAGTTTTGTTGTGGTGCTGTCAAGGGAGCTGAGCCGAGACCTCGAGCAGCAAAATTTCACCGCCCAGAAGAGCGTGCATGACGGCCGTAAAGATAGAAGGATGCCCTAAATCCACCAAAGATGATACAATCATTAAGGCACTGCGTCCAGTATTGGAAAACTGGACACTTAATGGAAATCAACATTGGAATAGCCCATGATAATTCTGGGCTACGCAGTGTTTTCATGAAGAAGACTATGCGATTCTCAGTCCCTCCACTCGATTGTAATGACGTAGACTTCACTCCAGTAAATTAATGAATTAAACCGACCGAGATTAGCCCAGTGTAAAGAAGGATGTTCCATATGCTCGCTTCCACAATGTTTTTCTAAAACGCATGTATTACAAAGTTGTAAATTTTTTCAACATACTCCTACATTTGTACTTATAAATTCTAGTTGTTATAGCCAACAAAATGTGACAACGAGGAACTGTGTTGCGAGCGTGTATGAGAAACATCAGGTTATTATTTGGTATTTTGGACATGATGCTTTTCATATTTGATACAAAGTGATATAGAGTTTCTTACAATGACTTCATTCAAACTTTGGAATTGACCTATGTTGGGCTATAAACTTTCTTGCATTTTATGGTACATCTTTCTGCACGAAGCTGTAAAACATTCAAATAACCCGCATCAAAAATTCTTTTTTAACAACATGTACTCGATCTCATGAGCATGGCCGTACATCAGTTTGTCGACAGAAATGTACAACAAATGCATGCTTCCTTTTAAGCTCAGTAAGGCAATGGAAAACTTACGATAAGGCCAAAAAATAGACTTTCTTCCAACCGGCACTGAAGGCGGTTCAAATACATCCTCGTGAGCTCATTGAGTCAATGGAAAACTTACGGTGTGGCCAAAAAATTGGTCCTGTTTCTGGTTACTGTGAAGGCGTTCGCTCAGTCACCGCAGATGGCAAGTTCATTTCCGCGACCGCGCGGAATGGTCACCGCCACACGCTGCTCTCCGCCCCGAATCTCCCCTCTCAAGCACCCAAAATTAAAGGCGTAGTTACGCTACTCCGTACGATATCGTGACTGTTTATGCATACGTAATGTAGCAAGGTGTCTCCAGCAAGTGTTACCACAGTGCAATCGTTCATCAGGTGTTAATTGAACATAATTACGCTCGAACTTTTCCACGAATTTTTCAGTGCTGTGCTGTAGTTAGTTAGATATCGTAAAGTTTGTTCAAAATAAACAGCGTAAACGAGTTTAATTATAACAGTTTTAAGATTTTTCTTTCTTTCTTTTTTTCTTTCTTTCTTTCTTTATACCATATTTAATCAATTCTTTATGATCAATCATATCGTGAAGCCTCCTTCCGTGACACCCTGTACATATAAACAAACCAACGGCATATAAATTCTCAAGCGTCTTCTTTAAAAAAATGAGGTTTTACGACGATTCGAGTGGGTATATAAGAATGCTCAAAAATATTGCACGGTGATGTTTAAAATTTTAGAAAAAGTACATACTAATGGGCGAACGTATTTTTTCTCGGCACAGAATCTCCTCATTTGAACTGCCCGCCAGCTTCCCCTGGTACAAAAACCCTCAGCACCGACAACTAAACAACACGTGCAACTCCTTAGAGCAGCAGTGGGAGGAAGTGGACGAGCAAGTCTTGGTAGGAAGACAGCAGTTTCTGTGTACACGTGAAATTCGTGCTAAAGCACTGAAAATTGTGCCATTGCACAAATTCCTCCACTTGACCAAATTTCAAGCACACGTGATGACCGGAGACCGTTCGTTTGAGCGTCTCGTACACTTCAATCTCGGGCGCAACGAAAATTCCTCATGATAAGCTCAGCCTCAGAAGAGCCTCACTCGTTAATTTCAGAGCCTCAGAAATGTTATTGTTCTGTGTTTGTGCATGTTTCTGTCGCTCATGGCTCCTCATAGCAAGCGGAAGCGTGTTTGCTCCCCTACCATGAGGTCCCGGGCCCTATACTACGGACGGAGTTTCTCTTTCGAAAAAAAAGTGAACGATATTCCTAAAAAATGGGCTGCTCATCGGCGATGAAGCTCCTCCATTAATTCCTAAGTATCGTCATCGCAGGTGCAGCGTTGGGTAGCTCTGTAGTTGAATAGCACACACACACACGCATGTGTTGCCTCTTAAACTTCATCTATCGCTTTCGAAATCTCGAATTCAGTGCTCAAGCATTGACTTCACCAACAATGCTTGTAAAAACAGCGCTTGCATGAGCAACGTTTGAATAGCCAATGATTGCACGAGCATTGATTGATTACACTAGCATTGAGAGCACAATGTTTGAAAAGTCAGTGATTGCACGAGCATTGATTGTTTACACCAGCATTGAGAGCACAATGTTTGAATAGCCAATGATTGTACAAGCATTGATTGATTACAATAGCATTGAGAGCACAATGTTTGAAAAGCCAATGATTGTACAAGCATTGATTGATTACACTAGCATTGAAAGCACAATCATACGTTACGCAAGCGTTTGTTGCACAGGCATCGATCGGCATAGCGTCAAATGCGCCACTATTCGATGCACAATAAAAAAAATTCACGAGAATTTATGAGAACAAAGAGAACAACTTCGACAAAGAGAGCAAGTAGACATCCAGACCGTTCACGTAATGGGTTCATTCCGTGAGACAACAAAATCGTCGCATTCCACAAAATAACAAAATAGAGCATCCCATTTAACAGCTCACGTCTCCAGCACCGCACAACGAGTTGGAGCACGCAGGCAACCACAGCCGGCGCGCTGGAGAAATCCTGGAAAGATCGAGCGTAATTATACAGGAAGAAGACAGGGAAAAATTCACATCTCGGGCGAACTCGGGACTTGGTAGCAGGATACGAATGGGAACATCTCAAAAAATGTAGATTACGCCTCGATGAATGCAGTGCCTGCATTAAGATGCACAACGGGGCATGTATCTTAAGATTCAACTTTTGGTACAAGCAGAGGGAATGCCAAAGGACAGTTTATGCTTGCCCCTTTAATGAAATGTGATCCTCGTAAAATTTTGATGCAACGTGAGTAACTTTTCGGAAGTGCGGGCAAATCTAAAAACTACACATTTTATACTATGTCTCAGGACGCCGGGAGATGTTAGGCTCCAAGATTTTCTTATGAAATCAGAGTTTTACCGGAGAATCGGCCCCCCCCAAACCACAGCTCGATGCTCTCCGTAAATGTTCGAAGCGAAAAACTTTCACAGGCGCCCTGAGGAACGTCTGAATAATGTGGCCTCAGGTCGACGTTTATCTCCTCCTCGGAATCTTACGACTCGTTTTTCGAATCTTGAGAGTGTACAAGAATAACCTCATGCATGATAATGGCCGTAATCCGAGAGTCGCTCATGCATTTCGCTAGTTTGACCTCTGCCGAGTGTGGGGAGGAAAGCCGCTTTAGCCCTCTAATATTTGCGCAGGATTGTAAATCGTTGTAGTTTTCGAAGTTTAATTTTGAGGTCGAACAAATTTATCTTGTTCTCCAAGAAGCATACTTATGGAAATGTTTCTTTGTAAGAGAAGTTAAGTGTTCTATTTTAACTTGTCGGAAATTTGTTGGGCTTTTATGTTTAAAGGATATTTTTTGTGTTACTTTGATATCTTTAGAGCATGCTTGAGATACAGTAAAAAACGAAGGGGTGAGATGGAATGGAGAGTGATAGAGCAGAAGACAAAGATCAAACGGGCCTTGAAAAGTCGAGCTACAAAATTGGCACGAATGAGAATTGTTCAACATGACGTCCTAAAACACTGGGGCGAGGCGAAAAGATATCTGCGTTCCTCTTGAACGATTTCTTTCCATTCGAAATTATTCTTTCCTTGGAAGCAATGGAAAGAATAAGACAGCGGTTCTGAAATAGATTAAGATTATTTTCTCAAACTCACTTTTTCTTTGAGATCTGCAGTCATAACTATTTTAGCGTATGGTAAATTAGTGCTTCATCTACTTAAAAATATAATTAAACACAAACCTTCTCTATTTAACACGCGCTGCAGAGTTTTCACTAAAAAGTGTGGAGCGCGTCAGCCCTCTCGAAGGCAGTGGGAAGAGAACGTAGGCAAGCGACTGGGAATTCACTCCTCCTGTTCAGTTTTCTTTCAGAACCATGCACTGGTCAGGTGATAGTACACGTATCTACAAAAATTCCTTGTATCTGCAAAACTTTTTAAAATTTTTACCTGCCGGTTAGGTTCATGGATTGCTCGAGCTTTACCTCAAATGACGAATTTCTCTCACCTTCTAAAATAAATTTAATGAAAACAGTTGTCGGCGGAAAAGATGCCTACAAATATTTCTTATTCATGTAACGCACTTTTCCTATATTGTCAGGTACGAAACTGCCAATAAGGATTTATGTGAATCTAAGTTTGTTCCACTTCACGATAATAAACTTCAAGATTGAAACTATTGTGTCCTGAGAATAGCGTAAATACTGACAGCAAATGAGAGAGACAGATAATCGATAATTCAACAAAGCTCAGTGCTGGGGGTATAATTATTATTTATTTTATAGTATGACTCGGTCATTTCAATTAAGTGCGAATTATTCAGATCAACAAAAGCGTTTATCGACAGCTTAACGGCGGATTATCGACCTTTTCACGAAGAAGCGGCCGTCCACGCTCTACCGCTTTACCCTCCCGCTCTCCAAATATTCTCTGCTAATTTCTTGATGTTTGTTTGCCTGGAGAAATTGCTTAAGCTTATTCTTCAAGTAAAGGGCTCAGTCGCAACCTATTTCAAGTGCTGGGAAATTTGAGCGCTGCGTACGTACAATAAAATTTTAATGCTGTGTACGTACAATAAAATTTGGGTGCTGTCTCGTGCTATAAAATTCGAATCCTACGTAAACTAAATTCGTCTTGAAAAACAAAACTGGAACGAATTCAACTCAGAACCCTGGTTTGGTTTTAATTTGCCAGCGAGTTTAAGAAAATTGTTACAAATTATGTGTTAGTGATTGTAAGTTTTTATCGAGAAAAATACGTGCATCATTACATTTCTATACATTTTGATAAGATCCTTCTTGAAATACGCCCAGAAAACTTGTGGTTGGCTTCATATTGATATACACATCAGTATGAGGACATTGTATCTCCCACTGACGAACAAACAAGGGGAAACATATTGTTTTCTTGTGTTTAAAAGGACAAAGAATACATCTTCCACGCCTACATTCCTAATCCTGCTCCGCTCATATCAGCCCAAATTATTTTGGCGAAAAGCTGCATTTTGCGTCCTACGGAAAACTAACTGTAGCCTTATGTATTCATGATATAAGGCTGGATTTTGCGTCTTCCGGAAAACTAATTGCAGCCAAATGTGTTTGTGAGACAAGGATTCATTTAGCTTCTCTGAAAAAAGGAGCAGCGTTATAAAAGTTGATGTTCAAATCCACATGTACGATAGAGTGTTATATAAATATGCTAATGAGTCTTCTCTGACAATCCACCTTTGATGAGGGTCCATATATAACTTGTCTACGCTGACCCCATCCATACAAACATTTTTCTTGCTTTTTCTTATCTGACTGCTGACACCAAAAATGGAAATCCCTTTCCAAAAAATGAGAATTATTGCAAATTATTCACTCTGTTATCAGAGCGGGACACAGATTTCTTTGTCCCCAATGTGATACGCAACTAGCCGAGTGTTGTGCCTTCGTGATTACTAAAGGGAATATTTGACTTCATTTCTACATTATCTTTTGAATCCCGCGTGCAGCATAGTATACGAGATAGAAAAACTTAAGAAAAAAAGTCTTCTGAGAACTTGAATTATTTTTCATTTGTTTGCAGCGGTGGAGAGGAATGAGTTATGATTTTGACATTGGTTGGGATTCTCTTATGAGAACCACTATTATTTTAAGCTTTGGGTTCTTAAGTATTTTAGCGAGTGATCCGTCAGTATGTCACCTAATAATTAACACGAACCTCTCCTATGTGACATAATGTGCAAAGTTTTTATTAAAAAATGTGGAACGCGTGAAACATCCCAACGAAAAGAAAAAAGCGCAAATTTTGCTGAAATTCAACAGTTTTTGCTTTTTTTCCTGGAATGTATTTTAAAAATAATATTAATTTTTTCACAGAGCATCATTTTGGAATTTTGTTAATTAGTGTCAGGGAGCGGGAATGGCAGTCACGCGAGCACGGGACTCACATTTTAAAAGTCGCACTGAAACTGAAAAGGATTATTTCTTTTCAATTTTTTCCTGTGAATTCTTTTATCTAAGAAGTGAGCCCAATATTTTTAGTCTTCATTCGTGCCTCAAAAAATCTAATGAAAATATTTCAACAGTCCGATATAATGTCTGATCAAGTTAACATCATTTTTTCAATCCTCTTTGTGCTGATTTTCATTGGAATGTCAATGAAATTCAATTCTACATGCAGTTTATGGCTTACCCATCGCTATAGATAATTCCGTTGCAATGTCCTTCATTTCAACGGCCCAGTTCACGTCTTCGCAAATTACAGCGCACACGTTGGAGGCCTCAATTTCGATATTTAGGAAAACGATTGCTATCCAAGTTCGAACATCGGCCGTTCTAACTTATCCCTTGAATTTTCTGTTTAAAGCTGAATTTTGAATCAGATTGAGCGCAATTTTCAGGATTACCAGTTAATAAATAAGTTTCAATTTTTCCCACCTGCTGCAAAATTTCGGTGACAAGTTCAGACGTTGCACTTAAATCATTCACACTGTAAAGCAGCCCGGAGTTGTGCATATCCTTCCTGAGTCGCCAGTTCACAAGGAGAGACGCGGCAAAGAAAGTATTTACAAATATTTAATTCGAACGTTCCGAGCTTTGGTTCATTCTCAACAAACTCTGTGACTGCAACACTCCAGGTCGTGCTGTACACATTTGCTGCTCATATTCGAAACCAGCATTGATGATTTCGTTGAGAATGTTCCGAGGCTCAAAACATTCGGAAAAATGTTTTTAATATTTTCCTTGTACACGTCATTCTAACTCAGGCTTGGTCTGAATAGTAATAATACATTTGTATTGATATAAATGTACATTTATCAATATATATTATGATGTGTTATGTTCCTACATTATAAAGATAATATTAATTTCAAAGAAATATGAGTAAAAAATTAGTTGTAAAACGTGTAAAAATATTGTCCAAGGAAACTAATCTAAATAAGAATATTCATTCTTGCAAATAATTTTTTTTAATTTCAGAAGCACTAATTTCCCAAATTTAATTTAATGAGATAACATTCGTTTTAAAATTAACTTCAACAGCCGTACTAACCTTGAATTAGTTTCAAGCAACCTTGACTCGAACTTCTTATTTAAATATAATTTCTTATCGAGATCGTAAAACTTCAAAACTTAGTTTAATAGCAATTTAGATCTTGCTTTTGTTTAGTGCAGCTGCTCCCTACCATTATAATCATTCACATGACGCATAGCGACTGCTCACTACCATTATAATCATTCACATGACGCACTGTGGCTGCTACCTTCTATCATAATTATTCACATGACGCACAGCGGCTGCTCACTACCATCATAATCATTCACATGACGCACTGCGGCTACTCACTTCTGTCATAATTATTCACATGACGCACAGCGGCTGCTCACTACCATCATAATTATTCACNCACTACCATTATAATTACTCACATGACGCA
The DNA here is from genome assembly GCA_014899125.1 of Orchestia grillus. Lineage (NCBI taxonomy): Eukaryota > Metazoa > Arthropoda > Malacostraca > Amphipoda > Talitridae > Orchestia > Orchestia grillus. The sequence continues at coordinate 8,643 of VOMN01118861.1, read as the reverse complement.
CAGCGGCTGCTGACCATTCAATACTGGCCAAGCCTCCCCTGCAGCGTCGGCCCAGCGGGGCTGGGCCCAGAGTCGCTGCCTCGGCCCCGCCAAAAAACAATCGAGTCGTTTCTCAAATCGGAAGGAATTTCCGTGCTCTAAAAGGGCGTGAAATAAGTGTTTCGACTCTCCACCTTTGAAATCGAAATAAAAGCCCCGATTTCGGGACCTCAGATGCCTCTCTTGGGGGAAGCGCCTAGTTTTTTTCTCACGTTAAAATGCTTTTACTTAAATATTCGGCTTAGCATACGTTCAATTTTGCTGCTAAGGTTTAGAATGTAATGTTTTTGAATGTAATGTTTTAGAATGTAATGTTTTAGAATGTAATGGAACAGGATTCCAGATTTTGGAGTTTCCGCGTCGTTAACTATCTTTTCCCCTTTTTTCAGCTTAGTTTTAGAAGTGGAACTTTGTATTCAGTAAGTTGAATGCTTGGACATGTATTGAATTGAAAAATTCTACACAATTAAATGCAGTACAGTAAAATGTATTGTTTACATTTTACATCTCCTGTAGTTATTTTGGGTCAATAATTTACGTCAACGTAATTATGATGGGTCAATGTGACCAATCCATTCAAATGACTCAAATGACTTTAAAAAGTTGCTGGTCATTGTATACGTGATGTTTTTAGCAGAATGAATAAATTAAGATGGAAATAAACTATCCTAAGTTATTCAGAAACAATATTTCTGAAGCTCCTAATAGTGATTTGAAATTTCGTGATGGACCATCATGACCCAGCCGTTTTGCACAGGTAAATTTTAACATTTCGATAAGATCGTAAAAGACGCGTCCAGGTCAAATCATAATCAGGACTGTGAGAAGTCGCTACGTATCCATCGTCACACTCGTCGTCTGGCCTCTCTCGTGCCCTTATACCTCTATTTTTCCAAGTGTTTTGAGGGCGTTCGTTTTTCCACTAGAGTTATGACTCTCTGATTCTGGCGTGAGCCTCAAGTTAAAGCAACGCATAAAGCTCGACAGGCCTGCGTCCCACTGCCCATCTCAACGTAGCTGCATCGTCTAAATGACAATGTTCCATTTGTTTACGAGAATCTAATCATTTTAAAGAGGATCATCGAAAACTCATTTAACTCATAAGTAAAAGTTAGTTTACGCTGAACCCTTTCTGCCGTAGGAACCACACAGCTACAGAGGCGTGAGCATTAGCTTGAGGAGGCCAACGAAATCTGGCCAGGCAAACCTGTCATGTCAGGTGAGCGTCAGGCCTGACGGATGCCACCCACGTTCAGGCCACCTGAACAGGCCGGGAGCTGAAGGCCGGCGACTTCAGGCGACGGCCCGACTCTGATGAAGGTGATGTCACGTTGTCTCGACGTGGACTCATTGATATCCGCCGAATTGTGCGGTGATGAAAGTAAGCTTTCAAAATCTTTTTCCCCATTTTATAATTCGGAAATTCCCTGAGGTGTCACGTAAGATTATAAAAATCGAAGGAGAAATTATACGTGTGCAGCGTCAGTTTTTTAGTGTACCCATTGACTGGTGTAAACTGTAAGAATCCCGACAAACTTTAATTGATTGTTGTGTAATTTATAACCTTCCGTGCAAAATTAAGTAAGGCTATCATGCACAATTGTGCTGGAATAAAAATGGACTCGTTCGTAAGAATAATTCATTTTAAATCTATACCTATAATCGTGTAGACTTTTAGAACCCAAGCAATTTCACGTAAGTTAAAACATATACTGTATGCTTCAAAATGCTAATATGTAGTACAGACAACCTTTCGCATAAATGGAAGCAAGGTTATCGTGCATCATTGTACTGGAATATACACTGACACACGTACAAATAATTCGCTCTAGGCTTTGAACAAGTCACCATCAATTTTATGTTGAATTCGAATGGCGTCTGGAAGCCACTGGCTTGGGCGACCTTTTACATGCTTCTTCAAGCCCTCTTCCAACGACTCGAAATTCCTCTGACTTTAAATATTCCTTCTTTGCGCAATGCATTGTCTCCTAGAACAGAGAATCGTTTTGCGAGAGAAAACTTGTACGATGGAAAATACTTTGAAGTTATTGTGCTCAGATATGTTGTTTCAATTACCAGACAAGTGGTAACTCTACTCGTTTGTTCAGCTCGGTTAACGTTCACTGATCGTGCAATAGAAATAAGATACAGGCTGGTGGAGTGCTCGCACTCAAATTACGTACTCACTCTTCGAACAACTCGGTCACTGGCAGTGCTAACATTGCAGCAGAAAAACTTTGGTTGAATTACTGTGCATTTATCATCGCAGCGTTTCCGAAAAGCGGGATCCTTTCAGAGGAAAAGATATTAGTGCCTTTTTAAGAGCACCATCCTTCGCCGCTCCTCAAAGGAGGTTGCGTAGCAGATATTATGCACAAATCACTCTTTTTACTAGGTTCTTGAAGCTGTTTTCCTGGCCGTTCACTCTCAAGAGCCATGAGAATCCAGCAGCCAAAGCTACGCTCTGAGTTTTGAGTTGTCCTATAACGGCGCCATTACCTCGCATTATGAAGCGTCTTCTATCGTCCAAAAATGCCTAATTCAATCTCATTTCCGCTCGTGGAGGCTACAAAAGGAGGAAATGACTTCCATAAGCGCAAGTGTTCATCTGTTCGCTATTCTATGAACTTTTTAAAAGCTGATTCGCAGCCTGAGAATTAATTATATCAGTAAAGTCAACACCCGGCAGTAAGCGTTGTCGTGAGTCCAAAACGGATACCCTAGAGGTCTTGTGTCAGCAAGCATTCAGGTGACAAGGGCTTCTAAATTAAGACCGTTGATGCCACGTGAATATCAGTTGCATTGAGTGTCAACACGATGCAAGCCTGAAAAATGTAAAAGCTTACCAACTGTACAGAGGGGAATGACACTAGATGTTATCACACGCGGGGCAATACAAGTTAGTTTCTTGTCTCCCTGAAAGGTTTTCGTCAATGAAGTAGTTAAAATTCGAACTGTAGGCATCTCTACAAAGCGGTAAAGAAGACTAACTTTTCCGAAAGTATGCCTAATGTGGGAATGTTCTCATTATAAGACGAGCGCATGCTGCTGGACCGTTCAGAATTTGCATAGTGCGGTTGTACAGCCGCTCTTGCCAATCTGATAAATGAGCGAGTGCACATTAGGCAATTGCCGCTAACGTGATGTAGAAGCCGACCGCTGCTGGTAACGAAGATTCATGGCTGGGACTTAGCCAGAGCTACTCATTCCGATTACAAAGGGCAGTTGAGTACTGAAAAGTGAGCTCAGTACGTTCAGGACTCATTTTTCATGAATTAAGACCCGAATAGGGAACTACGCACCGCAACGACGCTCATATTTCAGGTGTGGTTACTCTTTATGACCGTAACGCAGGGCGGTGGGCACGAGCCGTAAATGAGCTCGTTTTGCGTGAGAAATGAGGACTTAATTGAGTAGGTTGTCGAGCTAACATCGTGGGTCATGAATGTGCAGCGCGTTCTAAGAGCGAGGCTCAAAGGACACCTATCTCCACCCAAGAACAATGTCTTCCAAGAACTGTGCTCAAATCAGTGTCATTATATGCATTTTATCTTATACTATTAGTTACTCTCTAATTAGTTACTGTGGAGAAGACGTGTGCTAAATGTACCCTGTAAATGTTATTATATGTAAAGTCAATAGAGAAAGATGTAAAATATAACTGTGGTCAGTAACAGTTTGCCGTTTGGCACAAGTAAGGCCCTTTCCATCAAAATACTGCCAGGAAAAAATAAATCTTAGCTATACAGCATTCGTTCATTCTGCAATGACTTGTTATAGAATTTCACGTCGTCGCATGAATTTTCTCTGGACTCTTGAGTACTGAAAAAATATCAGTTAAAACGAACATTTCGATTACTTATGTTTAAGCACTAATCCAGTCACGCAGCTTAAGTAATGACTCCAGTTGTCGTCACATGCATTGACTGTGTTCATTATTTTTTAATGCTCATTTCTCCCGCTAAAAATGGACTGTGCAGCTCAGGGATCGGGCTCGGAAGCAGCGAGGGCGGCCGCAGCCCTGCTTCAGAGCAGCTAATGCTGGCCGTAATTCCCCGCAGATGTGTTTGCCTTCACAATTGATGTCGTGTCTGCACTGCAGAAACATTTTCAAATCTCTTCCCTGTATTTCAGAAATGTTTCTGAAATAGATAATTGGCATTTGATATCATAGCACTTGGTTTGTTATGAATGATTATTAGGGTTATCATTACTTGACTATTTCTACGCTCTCGAACATTTTCGTGTGCCGGCTACAATTGATGATCTGCCGTCGCGTTGAAGAATTTCGCAAATGTCGCTTTATTAAGAGCCAGTTTCGGGCTACCTGCGTGCTCGATCTACACTTCGATAACACTGGGCAACACACTTTATGTTAAGTCAGGTTTGACAGTTGTAATTAAGTAATTTTTGGGTGCTTAATTCAACACTGGTCTCAGTGTTTCTCTATCACGTCAAGTTTAAGAATTATAGGATTTTCGTTTTCTTGAAAAATATGAAAAATGATGTACATAACAGTAACAGTGCTCGTTTTATGAAAAGTTACAAAATATTAAAATACAATGAAAAATGAAAGACATAGGCTTGAATAAAATGTATATTTAACATTATTATGTTCTTTCAAAAGATACGGCTATAATTGCGTGCAGGTTAAGGTAAAAATTTACGTTTGTAGCTTTTGGTGGCTGTGCAAAAAAATGTACTTTAATACTCACGTGGCAACCAAGTTTTTTTTGGGGCTCTCCAGTAGTTTCTGAACAGCTTCTGTGAAATTACTTGCACGTGCATTTTCAATGATAAAAATTATAATTTTTATGTTGGTATAAACAGGAAACGAATTCTTTCTAAGACAAGTGTTATTAAAGACTAGAGACAACGTTTATTTACAACTCTTCCTTTAGTTTTCTCATTTTTCTCATCACAGTTTTCATAGCAGGGTCTAGACGACAAATAAGATTTTTCAAAGGTATGCTGCAGCTTTGTTTCCAACGTTTCAAATGTCAAATGCACTCAATTTCAAGAACTAAACCGTTGTAAAAGCTTTCGAAACTTTCTGACGGAAGTACAATATACGCGTATCATACATACAAAAAGTAAATAATATCTTAAAATATACGTTCATAGTCAGGAGAAAAGTCGCAATGTGAGTACAAAACTGGAACATTGGTGATTGATTTTGGGCTGCTCTTAGAGAAGATGGAGCGCAGCTCCATCAGCAAGTCTCACAGGATAGTGGCATCGCTGGAGCACGGATGTATTCTTCTACAGCATTTCATGGGTCAGTTTGGTGGCGGGCTCTTGATTCATGTGTACCTTAGGCGCACCTGTACCAAAGTGGCATGTCAACCGGCGACTGAGAGTCGATCATTTTCATATGGTAGTTTTCGAAAGATAGCAGCTAATGTAACTGTCATACAGTATAACTAAATTATTGGTCAACAACATGACCAATTCTTCCATTAAACAACACGACCATCAGTCTATATCTTGCAACCTATCTCTCAAGCTACGAGATCAATTCGGGCCATAATGGAAGCAAGACTCTTCGCCCCTCCCCCCACCCCTTCAGGGATTAGATAGGAGACATTTCGGTCCCACTTCAAAGCATCTCTTCCATTTTTTTAATGCTTCTTCAATAATTTACAGATAATAAGGAAACATAAAAACCACTTTTCGCATCTGTTCTACCATTTCATTGTTGTCGCTAATGTACAATCACGAGTAAAACATTTATAAACATCAAGTGCTAGTATGCTATGTATCTAAACATAGTTTCCAATCCCATAATGAACTAACACACAGCTATTGCTTACTTGGTTGGTCCGTGTTTTAACGGCGTTTTTAAGAATTTAAATAAGAGAAAATTCCCGGGTCCGTGTTCTTAAGCTAACAGCAAGTCTATGAAATAAGGAAGCTCGTATCAGTGATACTGACAATATCATTATTCCACGTCAGTGTTCCTATGAATGAGAGAAATTTTCAAGTATTCAGCATCATTTGTCCTGCTATTTTTGGCACAGCTCGTCTACGAATACTCGTGTCTATAGCACCATCCACTGTCATCTATAACCATCCGCTGCAATCTATAACCATCAGCTGTTATCTATAACCATCCATTGTCGTCTATAACCATCCGCTGTAATCTATAACCATCTACTATTATCTATAACCATGCACTGTTATCTATAGCCATCCACTGTCTTCTATAACCATTCACTGTCATCTATGACCATCCACTGTCCTCTATAACCATCCACTGTTATCTATAACCCCCCGCTGTAATCTATAACCATCCACTGTTATCTATAACCATCCACTGTCATCTGTAACCATTCACTGTCATTTATAATTATACACTGTCATCTATAATCATCCGCTGTAATCTATAACAATCCACTGTTATCTATAACCATCCACTGTTATCTATAATCACCCACTGTTATCTATAACCATCCGCTGTAATCTATGACCATCCACTGCTATCCATAACCATCCACTGTTATCTATGACCTTCCACTGTCATCTATAACCATCCATTGATTTCAATAACCATCCACTGTTATCAATAACCATCCACTGTTATCCATAACCATCCACTGTTATCTATAACCATCCACTGTTTCCTATAACCATCCACTGCCATCTATAACCATCCACTGTTATCTATGACCATCAACCGCAATGCCGCCCACTATGAACTGTAATACCTTTGCCACAAAGTTTTGAAAAGCGGACATCCAGAAATTATTTTTAGGAAACCTTCTTTTCGAAGTTTTCCGAACTTAGTTAAGTTGACGGAGCTTTCGAGCGCTCTCACATAGCTCGTTTCCAAAGCGCACAATTTTGAAGCGGAACGACTAAAGGCTACAATTGGTGTATTTAGGTAACAAGAAAATTTTACTTCAGAGATTGATCTTCCATTTGGAAAGACGAGTTTTATTAAGAAAAATATCACCAGTGAGCCCGAATTTTAGATATTTTTACCTGAAGATGATTTTTGAAAAAATCGAAAGCTTGAGTAAAATATTTTTATCTTCTCTCTGGTCTTATTTTTCTTAGAAAAATTGTTTTACGCAGTCCATTATCAACTTAACTAGTAGACCCACCCCGTCAAAAACGAGGGGACAAATGATGTTTGTTTCTTAAGATGCCCTCTTATTTACGGTAACTCTGAGATGGAATATTGTTAAATGCAGTATCACTGATACGGACTGCCTACTCTGACAATCTCACTGAATAATTAGAAATACGGACCCGGGAATTTCCTCCTATCTAAATCCTTAAATGAGTGACAGCGTGACGGACAAAACAACAAACCAACCAAGCAACACTGCACTATTATTATATAATGAGCTCAAGGTTATGGGGATCATGATGAAACGCCTACAATCGTGCCGTCACCTTCTCCTACATCTGCATCAGAAATTCGCCAATTGCAACCTTTATTCGTTCAGTTTCAAAATTGAACCTTTTGAAAACCAGCTCTGTGAGAGCTCTTGAAAATTCCGTCAACTTAATAATGTTCGGAAGTTTTCTAAATAAAGTTTTCATTGTGATATCTATCTATAATACCATCCACTTCGTATAAACTCTTCGTAAGAGTGCATTTGGTTGGTTTGTTTATATACTTTGCTTCGGTTCCTGATACATGAATTAGATAGGAGAAAATTTTCGGGTCAGTATTCGCGGATCCATCTTTCCAATCAGCGAGACTGTGACAGAGAAGGCAGCCCCCGTATCAATGATACTGAAAATAAGATTATTTCACGTAAGATTCACAGTAGATACGAGGGCGTCTTGATGAATTAACATCATTCATCCCGCCATATTTGGCAAGTCGCGTGCGTGCTGGCTGATCAACAACGCAAGATGAGAAGCTTATCGCTTCGTCATGGTCTACGTGGCAAGCGAGCTGCCTTGCCAACTCATACGACATGGACAACTTACCGAAGCCACATTACCAGTTTCTCTCGAACTTTGTAGAAAATATCCTGAGCCGCAGTTGCGGGAGTTAGCCAAGTATAGTTCGCAAAGAAGCTTTTATGTATTATTTTTTAACAACCAATTTTATTACATTATGCTAAACAATTTTATGGTTAGATACGTATAGGTGCAGATGCATGACTGTCAGCAGAGTTTGGTAATCATTTTTTAAATTCTCAAGAATAAAAGTTGAGAATGTTTTAAAGTGTCCCGATTTTTTCATCTTCCTAGCGTCAGCAAAGGAAAATGAGACTAAACCGACTCTGGACTGGCTATATATATATATGTTGAGGAGAGTTTTTGAAACATCTACTACTATTTTGAAACATCTACTATTTGAAACATCTACTATTTGAAACATCTACTATTTCTTTGGGCGTCACTTATTTCAATAAATATATATATGTGTAAAAGGTCTGCTGCTGTTGAGAGTTCACGAAGGCAAATTATCTCAATAATATTCCGAATAAAGTTTCTCAGTACAGACGAGCAATTCCAGCCTGTACGAACGATTCAAAACATCGGATTCTGACGTATCAAAATATTTCTTATGTTCTCCTTTTTCACCCTTATTTGTGTCTATATGTACAGGGTGTCCCAGAAAAAAGGAAACCCATTTCA
>VOMN01118857.1:0-34828 GCA_014899125.1 Orchestia grillus | reverse complement strand
AAAGCAACCATTCACGCATTATGCACTTGTGCGCATATTCATCCAAGTTTTAAACGAAGCGAAAATTGAAAGACAAAACCATCATTCTGAAAGTTCATAATTCTTGGTCCTATTGGGTAAGTTCCTAACCGTTCGATCAATACGTGGCACCGCTACCCACTGGTCATCAAGAGAATGATCTGGTGCCGCTCTAAACACGGCATTGTTGACATGTGATGGCAACCCACCCGGCCTGTGCACTGCGACCTCGATCACGACACTCAGAAACGTTCGCAGATCCGCAGGTCGATTTCATTATTACAGAGTTAATTCGATAAAAGATTTCAATTCTAATTTGAAATATAACTTTGATGTAAGCATGACATAAGCATCTCCATAAGTAGCTCGTACAACAGTACCCTTAACCCTAAGTATAACGAATGAATCATATTTGCTGCATTTACCATTGTACGAAAAATTCACTTTAGTCTTAATATGCAATAAGACTGCACAGCTTTATACGAAAAATCTATATTCTTGTGCACATTAGAAATTAGGTTGCGTTTTTTGATAGCATAGTACGAAGAACTAGCAGCAGTCTTACGTATGCACATTTGCAAGTGAGCTGCATTTAGCTTAGCACGAAAAACTAGCAGTAGCCTAATGACACAGGACCATATAGTACCACTGGTTCTTGCAGGGTTAAAGAACCGCCCTAGTCGACAAAAATGACGAGGTAATGTATAGATTTTCACACCTACCGTATGGAACTCGTTGCAGAAGGGGTGCGAGCACGGGCGTGGCTAAGTGGTATACATACGTAGAACTACCGGCTACCTCACTGCATGAATTATATTTCAGCCAAAAATGCTACAGACCAAAAGGTTCAAGTGCTATGGCAATGCTCGTACATACGGCAGCAGAGCAAGAGGTGCATGTTGAACAAGCGGTGAGGAATGAGTAGAATTACCGGGACACTTTGCTGTCACATTAATGAAACCAATGCAATAGTTTAAAACAAAAAAATATGACACTTTCTGCTAAATATTCCATAAGAGAATCCTATATCTGCTACCCCACGTCTGCTCACAGCAGTGTTTGATTAGCTTCAGAAAATACGGCATAGGGTAAACAAAATTGTGCCTGGAAGCACAGGCTTGTTAGCGAACTTCTGCAACCTAATCTGTGTTTTTAGATCCTCTTTATTTTGGCTAGTAACCAGAAACTTTTCAATAAGGTTGAGCTACAGAAGTAACATGTGCGCTCATCATTACAATAGAATACAAACAATACCTACTCTTTGTGACCACAATGCCTCATGTGACCACAATGCTTCTTGTGACTAAAGTTCATTCCTGTATCAATTGGTGATAACCAGAGTGAATAAAAGGATTGTCTCGTAGGCAGAAAATTGGTACTATCCACCAAAACAGAAATATTCCGCAATTGCCCTATCTGTCACCATGAGGTTCAGACAACTGTACACACCATCTTATACCTAATTTTCCAAAGAAGAAAACACTTAGACTCAAATGCTATTACCAAAAATAGCCTTTTTCCATACATCATGAGTAATGAGATAGTGAAGTCAAATGTTTGGTTAATATTTACTTTTCTCTGGCCAACTGCACACAGCTTCTTGTTCATTGTAGTCTTCATTTTAGCCTCATTGAATAGGAATTATTTCTCTAACAGGTGGAAATCTATTATTAAAAAGTTTCTATGCATAAAAAAATGCACATTGAAAAACACTCAAACCCTTCTACTTATATTTCAAAATTTCACCAAGTTTACAGGAACTTAGCCACATTTTCAGAATCACATAGTATTGTGCCTAATGAATGAAACAAACCTTTTCTAACCTAACCTTTCCTAATGTAATATAACTTTAACCCTAACATAACTTAATGTAACCCTAATGTGACCTGGAAAAAAGATAGGAGCAGAAGACAGATTGAACAATAAAAAGTAATTTTTCATCATTTTATCTGATCATAAACCTCTTTAAAATAGGTTTGCATGACAAAAAAAAATCCTATCCAATGGGACCAAAATGAAGCAGTATGATAAATAGTACACTCTGTGCAGTTGGCCACAGTAGAGTAAATATTAAACAAATATTTTTGTAGTGTATATGATAGGAAGAATAATAATATGGTTCTCCTTTGGTAAAGAACTTTGGTAAGTCTTGCAATGTACAAAATATCAACAGTTTTGGCTATTTAATAGTCTACTGCATTGCAAGCCAATGTTTAGACTACCCATAACATGAGCATCAAACAGGGGCTATGCCATACACAATATAAACAAGACATGGGAGACAAGAGACATATCAGAAAAAGAAAAATATAATAAAGGAAACTCAATTAAATCATGTAACTACTCTAATTCAAGCAATACATTTTTTTTAATTCAACATGCAATACAGTGCTGGCATTTCTCAAATCTTGCAACTTCTAGAACACATACCGATACTACATGTGCATCTGTAACTAGCACGATAGCTTATTTCAAATTTTCAAATCATACCCAACTGCTTTCTGCTCAACTTCACAGAAGTTACTCTAACTTGTAGGACAATTTGAAATAATTGCAGTACAATGAATTCCACTTGAAAAACTTTTCAGGAATCAGAATTCACGCTATCCTTTTTTTTTTGTAACATTTACGCTACTTACCTATAATAATTTAAGCATCATGACGCAATCATGTTCAAGCTGTAGACGCTACGCAAGTAAATGTCCACCCAAACTTGTTTCTGAAGTCTGAACATAAGTTTGGCAGTCCGCATCTCACACATCTAACCTTCGACTTAAACTTAAACAAGTCCAAATTTATTGAGAGTTTTACAGCTGCCGGATACCTTTTAAAATCCTACCTTTTTCTTCATTAGTCGTCTACAGTAGTGCTTCGTGATTCATGTCCTCTTTAAACTCATTTCCTCTACAATCTTCTTTCTCTCCTTCTACACAGTGATGATAAAGTTGTGTTTAGCACGCTTCAGTTAATCAATACTGCCAGTTCACGGGTTCACACACTTACTAAAATCGACCACAGACCAAAAATAGTTTTATATACAGAGCTGTAGGTCCACTGGCTTGAAGCCAATGCGTTGACTCTCAACTGGTACGGTGTGGAACTGTTGTTCGCACTGCAATTTCCGCAGTGGCGTCAAAATTGAAATCATTTTTTTCGGCAAAATTGTGCCTCATTGAAATAAAAACTTTCTTTTTTCTCTTTGAAAAATTAGTGGGCTGAATTTATGAGCTCTTTATGAAAAATAATTTTTAAAGAAATACAATTAAAATAGATTTCGGTAGAGCATTATGCAACACTGAGGAACTAAGAAACTGTTGCATATCACGACTTCACTTTTTTACCCTTTTCTTCGGAGCTGCTAACCCTACACAACCTTTTCCATGAAAGAAGAAATGGCCGAACAATTGATTTGAACCATTCGAGTGCATTTTTAACAACTTGTAGTTTTTCAAACTGAAATAGTAAAATCATTGTATCAGCATTCTAGCAGCATACCTATTATGTGAATACATTTTGTAAATGTTTGCATACAATTTAGATTAACACTCACTTTTCCATCGAGTCGCGCTCCGCCTTATGACTTTACTGATGACGGAAGACATTTACCGTAAAATATAGGCAGTGAGGCGTGTTGTAAAGACGGAAATTTTGAATCAGTCATTGATACTTCAGTTCATTTATATTATGAACTTACTTTTCATTGAAATTAATTTGCACAACTTGGCAAACTTGTTGCTTCAGTGTTTTGCGTGTTGTAGATGTCTAAGTTAGTAAGTATACGCGAAACCTTAAATTTAATGAGAAGTCAAAGGTGTTTACTTACTAAATCACGATCAATTATATGTTTTTTAACATACATTCATGTACAGGAGTGTTAGTGCAGTATTCCATCATTATAATATTTGATTGGAAATCATTGGGAATACTAAAGACTGGGGATATCTCTCCTTGTTGGAAAATTGAACAACGTATTAACGAAGCTGCTACATGTTTACTTCTGTCAGAACCTCTTAATGAACATTCAAGAAGCGCAGCTCAAAAATACTGCAAAACCACTTATATGCCAACAGTGCTTTAGTTTTAAACATTGTTGTCGGCTCCAGGAAATATTTTTAAAGTACATTATCATTCCCACGAAAACATGATCGATCCTTTTTTGTAGGTGAATTTTATTGTAAGTACATATAGTAAAATCCGGGCGAATAGTCAGCTTAGCGGAAGGTATATCAAGTGAGGAAATTCACGTTTGTTTGTGATCTTTATTGCACCACAAAGACGCAATTTCCTGCGCTGATAGAAGTCGCTCGTGCGTCATGTGCGCCATGGCGATGCATGACGCAACGACCGGCGCGTGAGTCGCCTTCAACGTGAGCTCTGGGACGGAACGCCCTCGTTGCTGTTGGACGCACTGCTGCAATGGTTGTGTTTTTTTAGCTGGCACGATCTCGCTACGGTTTCAGTGCACATTATATTTATGTAGCACATAACTTGAAGGAGTTTTTCTGCACTTGACTAGGTTTGCAAATAGCTAACCGATTTCAATTACTATTGTTCTCTTTTATAACTTGACTATGGTTATAATCTAAAGAAATTATACACATTGAGCATATTACAATTTTTTTATGTTCAGCTTATCTTAAATAATTACTTTTTGTAAGAGGTGTAAGGTAAAGACCAAGATCATCAATGATAAGTTACCGTGAACACAACTACAATAATTATTTTTGCAGTTGATTAGTCCTGACTATTATTGAGGTGCACATAACTCCATTGACTTCAATGATAAGTTACCGTGCACACAACTTCAATATTTATTTTTGCAGTTGATTAGTCCTGACTATTATTCCGGTGCACATAAATCCATTGACTATTTCTGCATCTGACTTCACTTGAATACGACCACAACGCACGCTACTTTATGTATGATTGGATAAGTTATAGTGCGCTGCTGACAATTCCTGACAGCATTCACCTAACTCACGGCTGCATTGCCACCGTTAACCCTGGGACGATCTCACTACGTTTGTCATACTTGTGACTGGAATGGTGGTTATGGTGGATAAATACTTGTCGCTTAAAAACTGTAATTTTCGTGGCAGTATGATATTTGTGTCATAAATTGAAGAGGTACTGTAGCGAATGGGACCATTCTGATATATTTCCTTATTACAAATTGTTATTAACCATAAAAAATGTTCTGTATCTAGAAGGGATCGAAGTATGATGAAGCTGATAGCAGCTTTACGCACGTTTGCTTTGCCTGATCAGTTGTTGGGCTGTATTTAGATACCAATTGTTCATTACTTCGTGTAGCCCGACCGTTCTATATTCAATAACTAACTGAATATGTTTTTAAGCCTGTTTCATACAAGCGAGCATTTAAGTGACCTGCTACAGTTGCCTTAAGCGTCTGATGCTTCTGTCACCTGCGGAGTAAATTGGTGAAGCTGTAACTACAACTTACAGCAATTATAGATTAAAGTTACCGCCACATTTGATTGTAAAACATCAGTCTTCAATTGCGCTAAAATAAATTTCAGTAAGGTACATAGATTGTTAGGACAGCACGTTAACTTTCCAGAACATTTTCACTATGAAATTCTAATGTTTTGAAATCCACTGATTTCCTGACTATCTGATTTCCGTGTATTGCGAAATTAAATGCAATATAGTGAGGTTTAGTGCCTCTCTTCACACTCAATTCTCATCAGGAAGTCGTCAAACTTTCCCGCGCTCTATGACCTAGAAGTCTGAGTTGTTCTGGGATCATGCTGCAGTTGCGTGCGAGAACAAACTTCATTAAGCGCACAGTGATCAGAGAGAGAGAGGGATTACTCATCATCATTTTTCGTAGTGATACTTGTTACTCCTAACATCGGTTTTAAACCAAGTAACTTGCGTCATCCAGTGTTTCACGCAGCTAATGTGCATGTATGTGCAGTATGGAAATCTTTGAAATCAATATACATTTCAACTTTCGTAGACAGTTTATGCCTTGTAAAGCATGTATTCGCGAAAACTAGAACGTTCCATCGAATATGTCTGAGATCTTCATTGTTATGAATGAGGGCAATGGTTTTGCAATTATATGATAAATCATTGATCACATTTTCACGACCCTCATATCAACATTTTCTTCCCATCATTTGCCGTTCGGACGTATTTGTTCATTCACGAGGTGCAAACCCACCCACAGGTTTTCCAGGCTAACTCGATCGAGAAAGGGGTTATAATTTTTTTTCTGCAGTCAAATGAACCGAGTAAACTGACTTCGACCGACCACGGTTCCACCTTGAACATGGGAAGTCAATCGTAGCTGAACTTAACCTCGTTCTCACGCGTTTAGTTTGGGAAGCAAAACGTGATTTCATTCAGAAAAAGTATTTCCAGCATCACTGTAGCATCAGAAATAGTTCTTTTAAGATCATGTTTATCGTACAATATAGTGTGAGCTTCTAGGTTTGCTAATCGTACAGTGTGTTACTCAACCAGGTCATGAGCCCGAGAGCCATGAACATTTTTGAACGCGTTTGGAGTTTGACTGCGTACGAACAACAAATCGGTCAACCTACAGCACGCGTTATCAAGCGGAAGCTGTGAAAGCAATAATTATGTTCATTCATTACAATTCCTTTTCCGTCCTTTCAATGTATATAGTCACGCCCCGCTCGACCTCGACCATTCGAAGGCCGACTAAGATCTATCTGCTTGTGATCGTGGTCCAGAGCCATTGTTTAAGGTGCCTGCGGGTTGTCAGCGCTGAACTTTTTTGGCTGTTAAAACTTACCGTCGACTTTGTGGTTTGTTGTTTCAAAAAAATTGCTCGTAACAGTAGACGAAGTTTTTACCTTGCTCCACTTGGAATATTTCTGATGCATGACTCGCACGTGCAACATTCTTAACCCTGAATGCCGTACTAAGACATATACGAAAACGTTCCCTTCAAAATGATGTATATTATGAGGTAATAAAGAGTACAATTGTGACATATGTATCCTTTTTTAAATGATCCATTGTTAGGACAATTTTTTCAACTTCATTGACATGCTTATATAGCCTTTACTTGTATGTAACTGAAATGCATCAGTATATTTTCCTTTGCTTGTATGTTAATTTAAGGCACAAAGAGTTAATGTATCTCACGTCCGCAGGATTTGTCGCGCAATGGAACATTTTTCTTCCGTTTCAACAGTTTAAACCAGGGTCAGTCTTGGGCCCGTACGAGTATTGTAGCTCAGCCCGGAAAAGTAGATATTATCAGTGAAATAATTCACTGTGTTCCAGAGCTTACAACATCGCATTCAGTCCTAGTATTTTTTGATACGAACTAAACACCTATATGAAATATAGATTTCCAGCAAACAATACGAGTTACAGGACATCGTCAGCTCGGTTGTCACGACGAGTACGTGCACGCGCTAAAGCACGGACTTTAGAAACACCGGATGGCAACGCCAAGTGGTCTGCGGTCACACCTCACCGGACCCAGCATGTTCCACAGCAATGCCATTATTCGGAGAGCTGTCGCAGCAACAGGATGAGCGACCGAAACAACCTTGGTGCACCCTCCAGTTATTTCGCTCGGCTTCTTCATATGGATCTGAACTGCGCAGATGCTATGCGCTCAAGGTTTCCAAACGGCCCTCAACGAGCGGTTCAGTTGTTTGTGCTGCTCGGCCGGATCTCGTTGACCGCTGTCGTTCCATAGTGAATTTGACCTGTTTCGAAGTGAAATTCTCGATAGCGGTTTGCTCATTTTTATTGCATTAACACTTTGACCGCGATTCTCCAAGTAGGAAAAATTTCATGTCGAGAAATATCATCGTCGGAATTTAGAGATGAAGAATTTTGTACACACAAATTTGGTTATCCTATTGATTTTCCTTCTAATCTACACTAGTATGTTCGAATAATGAGCACCAATTTCATGGTAATTTAAAAATTCGTAATCATATATTCAAGTGCTTTGGTCACGTTAGGTTAGGTTAGATGATCGCGTGTACCGTGCATACATGGCGCAAGTTACAGTCAACGTGCTCACGTGTGTTTTCCGCTCGCATTGTTTTACAAAAGACAGTGCGTACGGAGCTGAATGTTTTATCAGTTGAGTTATATTGTAACCTGTACAATTTTGGGCGAGGAAGTTAAGCTGTGCATTTCTTGCAGACACCTCCCTGTGGCGCAGCGGGTGAAGCTGCAGCGGAGACACCCCGAATTGCAGGTGAAACCCCGCTTCAGGAACATCTGAAGTAGTGCTTCAGGAACATCTGAAGTAGAGCCTCAGGAACGTCTGAAGCCGTGCTTAAGGAAGAGCAGCTGATGTTGCTGGAGAGGAGAACTCACACCCCTAAATGAGTAATCTGATAAATACTTTAAAGAAGCTGCTAAACATTAATCAACAATTGCCAAAAGCATTAGAAAATTAGACTAAGGATTGCTTAACTCGTACTTGTTCATTCTTTTATCTGTTTTTGAATTCCGTTGCCTTAATTTGAGGATTTCGAAATATGTTTTAAAAGTTATGGCAGGTCAATTTCAAACTGTGTATTTATTTTAAAATTAGTAGTTGGAGGTAAAATTTTCCAAATGCTTGACACCGAGTTAAGCGATCTTGATTCTAAATAGAAATGCAGTACGTACTGAACAGAAGCATCGATGTGAAAAATTTGATAGCATCAGTACTGAGACAAATTTATCATTCGATGGCGCGATGCAGTGCTTTTAATGAAGGTTTGCAGACGCCCGTCCACGTCCCTCTTCTTGGTCTGTATACGTGACAGACTCGCTCAGTGCACCACATAACCTGGTCCGACAGTCATCCTTCCTGGTTCACCAGTGCCGCATCATAGTAACGAATCTTGCCATATAAACGTAGATGAGGCTAACAGGAAGGCGCTTTTCTCATGTGAAGCCTTAAAAGCCCGCGGATCTGTTTCGAGATCTTCGATTTTCATAGAGATCTTTGTTTAATACGAAATGTAGAATGTGGATATGTAAGTCGTTCCGCTGAGCTTGAGAACTTTCTCCTCGGTTCTCAAGTTCTCTTTCTTTCTTAACACGTTGACTCCGATTCTCCACACAGGTAAAATTACATGCCGACAAATATCTGTACTGTGAATTGAAAAATGAAAGATTTTGGTTTCACAAATTTGGTTACTCTATTAATTTTCTTTCCAATCCGAATTAGCTTATTCGATTGATGAACACAAATTTGAAGAAAACTCAAAATTTTGTATTTATACATGATAGTGCTTTGGTTACATTAGGTTAGGTTAGATGATCGCGTGTACCATATATGGCCCACTTCGGAGTCAACGTGTTAATTTTTTCCATTTTTTGGAATGCAGTAAATTTTGAAGCTAATCAGAGAAACTGTCGAGACAGTATGTCGATAGTTGATGTGGGAACGACGCACAAATATAAGGAGTGTTCAGGAGAGAGCAACACGCGTCTGCACGACTGAAGTTCATTAGATCGTGATGTAGTATCTGTATGTCTAAGGCACTAATGATAACTCTAGTTAAGTTTACTCCAACTCCAATTAATCCAGAGTTTATACTGTCTGTGATCGGCTAGAGCATAGAGGTACTTCTATTATGTATGGTATTTGATTGCTCACATTAATCTAATAAATTGTGATACGTAGAATAAGATACGCAGTGAATGATGTTTTGTACACAAAGTAAGCCCTGTGCACACTCCTAACTTATTTAGAATGTAAGTTTGACACGGATTGACATTAAACATTACCGCCTTCGCTTGGATTTTCTTTGGATTACTCAAGATGCTAAAGTGAATGTGAACTGAACTTTTTTCGAAAATCTTTTTGTAAATGCTCGCTGGTGAACGTGACTTGACCGCTCGCATTGTTTGGGAAAAACACTTTCTAAGGTTTTTTCCCGAGTCAGAGGCACGTCTGGCAATTTGAACTGGAACTCAGCGATTAAATGTTGGTCGCAAACGCACCGCTCTTGACTCTGACTTGAATCTAAAAATTCGTACCCTGTCTCCTGAATCAGCGCATCTTGATGTTTTAAACTGACTGGTGCTCATACGAGGCTATCATTTGAATATTCTACTCGTGAGCTTATGCTGGAGTTGTTCCAAGTCGCAAGTGCGTTCACTTTAGCGTGACACTCAGGAAATTTCATGGAAATGAAGAACTGCCGCAAGCGCTAGAAACTTTTTCGTTTCTACAACCTCTCAGACATTCCAACGACGAGTGGGCTTGAAAATATTAATTTTTACTCAAATTAAGCGTTCGAACAACTCTTATCGTGTATCCTAAGTTAAAAACTCTTAACAACTCTTATCGTGTATCCTAAGTCTGTAATTGCAGACGATGATGCATCGAAAATTCAGGGATTATCTTTCTTTGAAATTCAAATTTTACGTACCATGGAGTTTTAATCGTGAGATGTTTTGGATTCAATAGAATAAAAAACGAACTGAAATTACATTACAAAGTTAAGAAAACAAATCAAACACGTTATGCGATTTCTCTGCTGAAGTTCCTTATGAATTGGATTACATAAACCACGATGGTGATCAAAATAATTATAATGACAGTGATAGTAATGATATCTAAGACATTATAGAGTTTTTCATGTAGGGACCTTTACTTTAAAGTTCGCAACCTATCCCTTAATGGAACGTAGGCAAATTTTACACGTGGACAACGTGGACAGACTCTGCATCGACCGCAACCTGCCGTCGGAGCGACTCTAACATAGCAACAACCACATGAACAATGTTCCATCATTTGATTTCAGAACCCTAATGTTTCACCCTTTAGCCTTAGTAGAAAATCCCATTCTGATACTCTGGATCACTTCCATGAAGAGGGGACAGCAAGATGGTCTCGGGAGCTTCTAGCGAGAACTTGCGTACCAACATTAGATGGCGCAGGAACTTTCTAAGCTCTATCCGTCCGCACACTTTATTAATTTGGGAATCTATGGAGCGAAGATGCATACAAAAATTACGTTTGTTACTTACTGGAGGTTTTTCGGTAAAGGATACTTTGCTAATACAAAGTGAAAGAGAAAGCTCATGTTTCAATCAGTGTTGATATCAAGTATACTTAAACGTTTAGATCATAAACAAGTGATGAATGGAGTACATAGAGTTACAGCTCTAAAAGTTTCTTCTCGTACAATAAAATATGAAATTTGAGACGTGAATTGAAACAATTGCGCAAATATTATTCATGACTTGGCAATACAACGACTTAAGATTTCGTTATGCCTACATTGTGCATAATATTTCAGATTTGCAGAAACTTATGTACAGTAATAATATGATAATGAAAATTTTGCTCACATATACGACCAATACGAGCATGTTCTAAATAAGCACTCTCTCGAAAAGTATGAAATAAAACAAGTTACAGCTTACATTCATACAGGATGACTTCTTATCGGACGTGTTAACGCGATGTCACTAGGTTATCTTACCCTAAAATGCTTTGTTCCAAGAAAGCGTTTTCTCGAAAAGCATGTCACAAACAAATTAGAGATTACACACGAACTGGATGACTTCCTCTCCTGTTTACTCGAAGTCACTGGGTTAACCCGTCCTTAGCTGCTCTGACCGAAATGGACTCGGATGACCGAAGAACAATGATGGTGGACACGGTCTAGAAGTGAGGAGGCCGGAGGACTTTAGCGAACACCTTAGACCAGTACTTGTCGTACTCTTCCAAGATGGTAGCCCTGCACAAGAATAACAACAAATAATATTGATAACCCGGACAAGTAATGAGCTTTTAGAATAGTTGTCGTGGAATAGGCCGAAAAATATATTATGCATTTATTGTAAGTATTGGATTGTTATAAATGTTAAACAATAACCGTCGTCACCTGATAATTAAGTGGTTAAGTTGTCCACGCATAATCGTCGCTGTATGTTATGAACCCATGTTATTTCGCGGGGCTATAATACAGATTAAGTTTAAAAGTTGTCCTGTTTCTTGGCATGCGTAGAACAATGAACACGAAAATGAGAACAGCACGGCATTTCAACGAAATAAAATCGGCTTTTTTAAGAAATTAAAAAAAAAACTAATGTACTCAACGATGAAAAAGCTAATTTAATACATTTGAAAAAATTGCTGGCCCTGTTGTGTAGATGCCGTAGCAGTCTTTGTCCTTAACTGCGCGTGAGCGGAAGATGTGAAACTATTTCCAGCTTAATGTGAGGTCAATTTGTTCCGGTAATATCAACGTGAATTGCAGCAATCATTTCTTCAAACTTAAACTACGTCACAACAGTAAAATTTTTAAAAAGTCCAGAAATAAATTAAGAAAAGATATAAATAAACGATCGAGACACTGCCATGAACATAACGAAAGTCTACCAACAACGATGGTCTGAGATTTTTATTCTAAAAACTTCACTCTTTACCTGAAATAGACATTTCCGCCATGTCCGTGCTGAGGTGCCTTCCAGATGAAAGACAGGTCCTTCTTGGGGCCCGGGTGAGTGTGCGTGATCGCTGAGCACTCATCGTGCAGTTTCGAGAAGTCGTTCTTGATGAACGAACCGATGGGCTTGTAGTTGTCGTCTATGGCCTGGATGAAGAAGCCCTTAATTTTGGGGCCGCTCACGTGAACTGCAAGCCAGAAAACGGGAATATTTTTGAAATGGCGAAAAAAGGGATATGCTGAAATTAGTGAAAACAGCAATATTCTGAATAAGGAAAAAATGGAGATAGAGTTCAAAATGGTGAGAGAAAAAACACGTTTTAAAGGTGGGAAAAGGAAATGTTTTAAAAATGAAGGAAGTGGGAAAATAGCATAGATGGTGAAAACGGGAGAGTTTTAGGAATACTTCCGTTGAAATTCAGATATTGGCTAACGCTGGAGATTTATCCCTTGGGCCTTGAAATAACGCAAAAATTCTAAATGAATAGAGTAAAAGTTTTTGAAGTTTAGAAAAGGAGTAATAACTTTCAAAGAGGAGCCATTTGAGTATGCATAATGAAAATAAAGAACCACATGAAAGTTGTAGCCCTTTTACTCTGAAAACGAAGTTATTTCATACCAAATCAAAGTCCCAGGCATTGGAGCAGAAATACAAAGTGACAAGGGAGGTGAACAGAGTACAAACTTAATTACATCGCGTCACCCACTCTCGCTCTTGATGCGAATGACGAGACACTTTATTCGGTTAAACATCGTGAAGTGCGTGTCCTGGAAAATATTCATCGAGAAATACAAAGAGCTATTCATAGGAACCAGACCAGGTAGATTTACTGCTCAGGAAGACTCCTCATATAGGTATTCTGTGTACTGTGCTGCAGATACGCAAGAAAAGGTTGTGCCAATACGATGTGTAAGTAAAACTATTTTTGAAAATGCCCGTAGAAGTACCTTTTTAGAACACATAACTGCTCATTAATATAAACTTTGAAATTCCACACTCAAAGAATGTCACTCGACGTTTTTATAAACGTACTAGAGAGCGAAGATACGTTGACAGCGACAGACGCACATGTGTCGAAGGAACAACTCAAAAGAGAATGTTCACTTTCTCCAAGGTAGGCGTTGGCCAGCTCGATTACTCCAGTATGAAGCGTCTGTATTACAAATGAACGTTGTCCCTCTTCTTTTAATGATAGCCTGATCAACTATCTACGAAATAATTTTCTTGGAAGTGTAATTCTCAGGAGTTCGAAAAAGGTGAAACGCGTTCGTGTGATGCATATGTGCGATGCAGCAGATATGGAGGGGAGAAGCAGAGTAAAAACTCAGAATATTCGTGTACTTCCCCTCAAAGCTGAGTTCTGTGATGGCACTCTGATGAGACTAATTTGAGGGCGAATGGTGAATTTAAATTGCATCTCATGGCATTCCATAAAACCTGTGGGCGTAGCAAATCAACGGAAAATAACTTCATCGCAGCTTACACATTTCGAATTTAGCTCCAACGGTGAACAATAAGGTAACGAAGACATTAAGTTTTTTTTAATTTGTGACCATTAAAACAGGGAAAACAAAAAGAAGTGACTACGAGTAGTATTCGCGTACGGGAGATTTTCGTGACTACAGAAAAATCACGAAATGCAATTCCATAATTTTTTCAGTGAGTTCTATAAACAAATACTTAACAAAAGTTCATATCTCTAGAAGATAAGTGCCGAAACCTTAATGGCCTTAGAATAAAATGAATGCATGAGAATTACTTCAATAAATAATCGAACAACTAAAAACTGCTATACTAAGAACGTGATGAGAACACGTCCCAAAAATGCTAACACAGTGCAGTAGTTGGTCTTTCTCAAAATGGTTCAGCTGAATGAACTTTCATATCATCATCACTTCATCGTACATTGCTATTCTACAAAAAGTAACTAAACTCTTAAAAACAACTGTTGTTTTGCATTGACACAAGTGTTTGAATCGGCAACTAGTGCGACAAAAATGGACACATGTTTATTTTTTCGCCCTTAACATCCGTGAGCTTGAGCACGTTGAAATTTCCATCTCTTTAAGGAGATTAAAAAAAGTTCCTTTACGCGCCAGATGGCGGAGAGGTTTTCCGTTGTTGTCTGGGGCGACAGAAGGCTAGAAAGTCAGCGAGACATGGGGATCAAATAACGACGGTCATTGCCTTTTAAAAGGTTAAACGAAACCTTGGGGCGGTCAGTGCTCCTGTGGAGGACTCGAAAGTCAGGCGTTCTATTGAAGTGTTTAATTGAGGGCTGAAAAATATGATCAGGGCTTTACGTAGTCTTACGTAGTCTTACGCATTGCGTTACGAGTGCCACATGGAAGATAAGTTTCCATTAAAAATTAGTTCTGCATTGCACTAAAACATGGAACTCATTTCCCGAAGTTACCTGTCGCGTAACATTTCGTTGAGAGTTCTATTTCTTTAAACAATATGAACTAGCGATAAAAAGACACAACACAAACAAACGAAGAGGTAGTGCCCCTTGTAGAAAGTGTGCACACTGAGTTGCGAGTCTTCCGTCGGGACTTGTTTCAGGATTTTGTACGTCATGTACTTCTTACTTGCAGAATAATGAGTGACGCTCTATCGGAATCAGCTCCTGGGGTCAACGTCAGCATGAATCACCGTGCATTCTTCAAGATACAGCTTTCAAAATTGTAGCGTAACTTAGAAGTAGTTACCTCAGCTACAGGATTCCAAATCCGTTTGCTCCCGGATTATATTTTCGAACGCTGTGGTAAATAAATAAATAACTTTTTTGCGATAATAGAGAGCAATAACATAGAAATTTTGGAGAATTAATTGACATTTAATAGCTAGTTGCTTTGAAATGACCTTGTGTGGCCTAAGGTCACACAAGTATCATGAACACAAGCAATTCTATTCATTCATGAACACGGTGCATCATGAAGGAGCATACTCTTATAAGTCTCGTAATTTGTAACGCCTCGATTTAGAGATGCACGCAACACGGATAACAATGGGACGATATTAAGCATTTGAAGCCAATCTTGAGTCATCGCCACACTGATACCTGACGGGTTTCCAATCGCACCATTTTCACAACATTGGAAACAGTAGCATGAATCGTTATGAAATTTTGTTTGTTGACATAAGCAGTTGATAAGAGCTCAAAAATATCACTTTCGACTTTCTCTAGGAATATAAAAACATTTAGAAAAAATATTCCCTCGAGGTTGAAACGGGCCTTTGAAGGACTTTACAGCTCCAAACTCCGAATTCGGTGACTCAATATTATTACTTTGATATACTGTGTGTTTGTTGGAGCAAAAATACAACTAATAAATAGGAAATATTGTCCTATTGTTTTCCATTCAAGAACACACCGATGTTCGTTCAGAAGTAAATATGTATGATAGGAAAAGCTTTAGTGAACTGGAAAACAACTCGGACAGTAAAGAGTTAATATTGGTGAGAGGGATACGCACCGATGCATCGTCTCTGGCTGTTGCCCGCCGCCGGTCTTGCTCAAGAGAGCGACGTCGGACGTGGCGTGACAAAGCGAAAATTGCGAATTAACCTTTTACTGCGCAATGCATCGTGCCTGGCGCGGTGTCCTGAAATGCTTTAGGCCGTCTGCCACAGTTACCTAAGAGTCACTTTGGCGTAACATTTGAAATGAATTGTACTGTAGAAAGTTAAACTCGCGTGCTTCTGGAGTTTCCCTTAGTTTCTAATGCAATATTGTGCAGAAAATGTCTTGATGTTTGGAAACCCAGAAATCCCTTCAATCGGTTATGAAAGCATGGACATTACTGTGTATTAGACGGGTGTTTTTCTTCGTCTTCAGGTATGATGCTGTATTGAAGCGATTCCAGTATGTACGGTATATATTTGTTGAGCTATTAAGTTTAAGTATTTTTATGGTTATTATCCGGAGATTTCAGGATAAATAGAAATATGAGATGAAAATGGATGTGCTACTCAATCCTCCAATGTGCTTCCCGCATACCATACCCTGGGATTCGCACTTATGCAACGCTGGGTGCATCAGTACATTATTATTTAATAATAAATATATGCACAAGTGAGGAGTACCGCAGCTATATAGTGCAGCAGTGCAGCTGCATTTCACAATTTATTAGACAACCAGACGATCAGTAATAATTTAACTGATAAAAGAGTACTTTCTCCAATTAGCCTCTGTACAATTGGCTATACTTGTATCATAAGTCGTACGGTTTACATGACTTGACTGGCGAGAATGAAGTGTCATATGTCCGTAGGAACAGTTGTGAAAAATGTTTCAATAAAACTGAAGACTACGGTTTCATTCATCGTGTACACGAAGAAAAACGGTACGATCGATGCACATATTTTTTTCTCAATGAAGAAAGTGTACGAGGGATCGAAGAGCGCGAGGGACCTCCTGAATTGGAGGCAAGAGGGCTGCCACTTACATTCCTAACCTTATAGTTCTAGGATTGAACAGAAAAATAGTAGGCGCAAATTGCGAACTATTTCCTCTAAAAATGCAATCGCACGACAACAATGGTGAGGAATTTGTGAAATAATTACTAGATTTCGAGTCGAGCTCGGCTGATATGCTCGTACAACTCATAAATCTCCGCCGACGCAGCACAAGACTCGTTAGTGCGTTGTAAAAGGAAACGTAGGAAGAGAAAGAGGTCGAGCCCGAGATGTGGAGAGCTCTCAGGTCAGGACGAGCTTTCACGCAGTCCGCTGCTCTCTATATTTGGAAAGAAAATAATTGTCTTTTAGAGAGAAAGAGAATGGCTGAAGAAACGATGGCATTCAGTGCACATTTTACTGTTCAAGACACTTCTGTAAATATCCATAATTTTAAAGCATTCAAAGTGTTTTAATTTAAAAACTCAGAAAAAATTGTCAGACAAAAGTTTTTTGCTTCTTATGCTGAATTAATTTCAATTTCAAATGATCGCCTTTGGGTGCCAGACGTAGTGCGCTGCATGTTCCGAGTTGGAGTTAGAGGTGGTGGTCCAACGGACGTGTTACCTTGTGGGGCGACAGGTGTGCGAAGTGACGGCAGCGGACGCACGTTTAGAAAAAGTTGCAACACTTCTATGCAATAAGAAATTAATGCTAAAGCATCCTTCCATTGCGCACAAATTTGTTGCATTCATCTATCTGAATGTTACTATTATCATTATTCAAGGGCTTTTTCTCGTTTAAAACAACATTTCTATAGTATATTTGGGATATAACAAGTCCTATTCTATTGGTTAACCGAGCAAAACTTAAACTTTACTTGGTGCACTTGACTATGACACACACCGTAGTCGTACGTTACCTTGCTCAGATACTCAAAACTTCTATACACCAAAAGCTTGCAAGCAAGGCATCACAGTCTAGAAACTTTTTCGTTTATACTTTCGGGTTAGAGCGCAATTACGTACGCCAAGTGTAATCAATAGGCTCGTTCAGTTTTAAAATTGAAAAATCAAAGATAGGGCAATCGACCTCAACTTTATGGCCGGCAGATCAAGATTTAATGCTAAACGTTCATGTTAACTCTTTCAGCCCTGGTTGTATCTGCAGAAGCCAGTTACATTTTACTCATTATACTTGAAGCAGTGTCCGCTCAGTAAGTCGACACTTTGTGGCATCTGCAGGAACCATTCATTCATCAAAACAAAACAGAACCTAGCGACTCAACACCGTAGTAACTCCACACCTTATTTATACCACAAATGACTAACGTTAGTCTAATATTTGCATAACATTCAACATTCAACTAGATTACTCGCAACCCATTGCGTCAGTGTTAATAATGTACATATATTACCACGTGAATAAATTCACTGAACAACATAATAGAGACACTTGTTTATTTATCTTCTTCACATGAGTTCTGGAAAATATCCAACTTTCATGGCAACTGTTACAACGCCGAGAGGTGAGCTCGTTAGCATTGAATTGGAACAAGCTGCTTCATTCGACTCCCCTGACTCGTCCCAATTAAGAGCGTCACCTGTAGATAGATTTCAGGATGGAAACAAGTCAAATCTTTCGGTTCGCCATTTGCATAACTGATTCGCGCCTTTAAATATACGATTTTTGCACCACGAAATACATGTATATCAGGGGCTCCGACTAAGGAAACATTATGGTGTAATGATTTTTGTTGGTACAAATTTTGCATGCAATGCATATTGCAGCGTTTTGGGCCAAATATATCCTGCTGAACGTGTTGGAAAATGTATGCGGCACATACATAGCCCAGGAGACTAGAAAATATCACCTGCGATCTGGGAGCTCGCTCTGCAGTTCCCGCCCTGCGTTAGAGGCAGGTCGACTCAACCCTTCAATAGATCGAAAGAACCGAAAGGTCTCGTTTTACAGGATGCTGCTAGATTCTCGTGAAAACGCTAATGCATTTTATTGCATGTATGTGTATGAATGGAGCTAGCGTTCCGTGAAAAGCTAAATGCAGTTCGATTGAAAATCTACATGCAATAACAGCTAGTTTTCCGTGGAAAGCTGAATGCATTTTTCTTAGGGGAAAAAAATTGGTCGGGGTTAGGACTAAGATCAGCCAGCGGTCGCTTGAAGCAAGCATGACGCTGCAGCCTGGCGAGCTGGGTGGCGGCGGCCAGTCGGCCGAGCCCAATGGCTGGTGAAAGTCAACACGCTAGCACAACCGCATCTCTCGTTTTTGCCTCGATTACAGGTTAGTAGTCGATATTTGTACGCATGTACTTGTATCGTACTTGTTTTAAGCACGACTCACGACTTAATTTGCGGTACTTCCAAGCCTATAGTGCCCGAGCTAGAATTTTGTGGAGCAGATCAAACCGTTCCCGTCGAGCAACAATCGTAGCGTTTATCACAGAGAACCTCTTTCTCAGATACGCAGAATGCTGTCATGCTCCGAGTCTGATGAATCACACAAATGAAACTTTCGCGAGTACTTTCTTCGAAGAAAATAGGAACAGATGTTGCTACAGCGGCAATGTCAATGCTCTGTCATGCCGGACATACTCGAACTCTTCCTGATTCTTGTTATCTTTTGCCTCACTCATGGGTCAATGAAGGGAAATTTCCTTCTATGCCGGGGAAACCGATACTGAGAATAGAGCAATTTTCTCAGTAGCAAACCGAACGTACTTTTGAGGTTCGAGTTGGTTAGCATACTACACAGTTTCGAAACACGACATTGAGTTAACGTGCTCAAAAATGAATTTACAAAAATTGTTTTGATTCCTAATTAGTATTTTATTCAAAACTGACTAAACCACTTAAGTGATAAGCGCAAAAAATGCTGTAAGCAACTCTGACACAACACAGCAAACACCGAGGGCAGTGAACCGATCAGTTCAAATGTAGCACATTCTTTGTCATTGGAAACCAATTCAGACACGCTGTCACAGATTCTAAAGAAGCATTTCCCAATCTACTGTGACTACAATTGATTGCATTACTCTTGCCTTGCAGCCTCCAAGAAAGAATTAATGGAATAACGTATAGGGTGGCGTAACATCCGGCGAGTTCGGAGACCATTCTTAGCTCAGAAAGAAAGCGAGAAGATGGCTTCGCAACACTTGCTTCAAACGACGGAGGACTCAATATGTGTTTATATACAAGTTGTTAGTCACAAAATTGACTTCATTATAGCAATTCATTTTTACTACAGTTTCCCACTCAGTTTGGTAAGCTAAACGAAGTTTTATAGTATCCATATGTGCTTATTAAAGCAAATCATGAACATGTATTTTTTGAAAGATCATATCATGCCCATTTTTAAAAACACATACAAATTTGATCAGACACGTACACATTTCTATTTCCAAGCCCAACCATGAGCCTTATGCAAAAACTAGTCATGTTTTAATGCTGGCCGTACTGCAACGATGGTTTCGTAAAAGCGTTGGTGGAAACACTGTTGCAGCACGCGTTCTCTCCACGCGCATCGGTCGAGACAATTGACGAGAACTCGGCGTTGTCTACTGAGACGCGTCATCGTCGGCAGACGGAGTTGCGGAACGCAGTGCGCAACTGGATGTTAGAAACGAAGAAGATCAAGATGATCAATGAGACACGCAGTCACACTGAGTTTCCCTGACGCCGGCCGATGTTGCTTACAGCTGATCTGGTGCAGCTTAGAGGAGTTGTTCCCTGGAGCGTGCTTCAGAGTCCGAGCGACAGGAGCTTGAATTGTCACCGAAGATATGTGAGCTTGACATTCGTTTAACCATCACAGTAGCAAAACTTACCGGACAGATAATACCGAATTCAGGTTACAAACTTGAGTAAAATAACACTTGTGAGGCTATGTGTCCACAGAGTCGAAGTGGTCTAGAGCTGCTGAGGCCGTGGCGAAAAAGTCAACCGTTGCATTTTTCGCTCAATTTTGATTCAAGTTAACAGAAGAGAACATTCATCAACTCAAATTATTAACTTGAAGTGAGCAGGAAAGCTCCTTCTATTTATTTCAGCAATGTTATTTATTTGCTCATGTATTTACATCAATAAGCCTTTGTATGCACACATGCATATAAGAAAGTAACGCATAATCTAAAAATATTATATTTTCTCTGACAATATATATACTCCGAGCACTGGCATGACATAAGTTATAGATAAATGTATCATTAGGAGCCGGATGAATTGAGGCAAGAGCAAATATCTTGCTGCAAAACTCTGCTCTTTTAAGACGTTTGATAAGAGACAGTCATGGCATCATTCACATTTAAAAGAACATTTTCACCCTGGGCATCCTTCAATATCCTCATTTAACATTAGGTTTTGCCTCGTCAGGTGCCCGAGAGTAAGGGTTTGATGAAGTGACGTCATCGTGTCAAAATTAACCTGTCAACATAATCGCGTCAACATCATCGTATCAGTGTCATCGAGTCAGCATCATCGTATCAGTGTCATCGAGTCAGCATCATCATGTCATGAAATCTTCGTTTGCTACCTCTAGAGTCGGGTCTACACGTCTCGGCCAAGAACACTGGATGAATTGAAACAAAGATTTCCAGGAGAAATTCGTGGTATCCCAGCTTAGATGCTGCAGCAATCAATGAGAAACCTCCAGAGCAGATCAAAAGAATGGAACGTAGAGGAGCACGCCATCTACAGGACGTACTTTTAACTAAAACAGTTTGGTTTACTGTACCTTGAAGGGCAAGTTGTAGTGGTTTAATCATATCGGAAAAATTTTTCGCTACATTTTCGATTTTTATTGGATTTTTCAAAAGTTCTAGCTTTTCAGTGTCACCCTGTATCATTTCGTCCAGTCACTTCACACAATGTTACGTCTACAGTGTATGATGGTAAACTAGTTGTGTAGACAGCAACGGTGCCTAATTCCATGTTTTTTCCTAGAAACGAATACTACGAATTGGAAGAGAGTTTACTGTGATCAACGAAACTCTAATAGCTTGATAGGATAAGCAATGTCTCTCAATGAAACGCTGTTGCCAAGCCCAGTTGCTTTTGCAGTGTTTGAGGGTAAACTAATTGTGCAGGAATCTATTTACAGAACGTTGCCTAAAAACATTGTTCTTTTCTTGGAAATGGAAAGTGCGAAGCGAATGCTATTCAGTGGAAAAGTGTACGGAGCGTGGTCAACAAAATTTCAGGAGCGTCAAATAATCAAAAACAGAACTCAATGAAACACTTGCTAACTTCAATGTAAGAAAAGCTATCCTAGCATGTCATCCTTCGGGAAAATGAATTACAATTGTAAGACGCAGCTCCTTTGACGCTGGAATTGAAGCCTGCACATTTACTAATCTCAGGTAAACAAGACTTGCATTTCGAAAATATTGTTCGTAGTGCAACGGACAATCCTATTCTTTTCGTGGAACCAGGACTTGCAACCAGCAGACGAAATTCGTAGTATGGAAACAGAAATTACAACCCGCAAACGAAATTCGCGACTCGGAAACTGGAATGGCAATTTCTAAACGCAATCTTTGCCTAGACGACTTTGGCGACTTTGCACGGACGTCGGAGTTACAATGCGCAGCGATCTTGTTTGGCCATCACGAAGTGTGTGGCCGGGGCAAGCGCCGCACGACACTCTAGCAGAGTCTAGCGCTTCAGGCCTTCGCGACCATCGCTGTGATGAAGGCAAGTGGACCTCATAACACTGTCACGCTCGTTACGCTCATGCATTACGCTAGCCCGCGTTACGTTCACGCGCATTACGCTCACGCGCATTACACTAGCCCGCGTTACGTTCACGCGCTCGCGCATTACGCTCACGCGCATTACGCTCACGCGCATTACGCTCACTAGCATTACGCTCACGCGCATTACGCTTATGTTCATTAAGCTCACGCACATTGCGCTCACGCGCATTACGCTTATGTTCATTAAGCTCACGCACATTACGCTCATGTGCATAACGCTCATGCGCATTACGCTCATGCGCATTAAGCTTACGTGCATTACACTCACTCGCATTACGCTTATGTTCATTAAGCTCACGCACATTACGCTAACGCGCATTACGCTCATGCGCATTACGCTCACGTGCATTACGCTCACGCGCATTACGATATGTTCATTAAGCTCACGCACATTACGTTCATGCGCATAACGCTCATGCGCATTACGCTCATGCGCATTACGCTTACGTGCATTACACTCACGCGCATTACGCTCATGCGCACTACGCTCATACGCATTACGCTCATGCGCATTACGCTCACGCGCATTACGCTCACGCGCATATCCTTCCCATGACCATCTCCGTAATGGAGGCAAGCGCTCGTCCTGACGGTGTTGGTCATGGAGAGCTCGTGAGGGCCCTCGCCAGCACCGACGGCCGTGACCTCACTGAAGTCTTGAGACCAGCACGCATGCGGTGGGTGGCTCACTCTCATCTCAGGTTCCACAAAGAGAATCGTCGCAAAGGAAATTCGCAAGTGAAGCGTTCAGATTTTAAGTTTTCTGGTTTCCATCAGTCATGCTTCGTTGATCGGAAGGAAATAAAAAGTATGGAAATTGAGGCATGGAAATAAGTTTTTTGTTTTTACAAATGCATTTTGATGACTCTCAATTCTCTTCTCAGTGTTATCATCAGTATAATATACCAGTGTTTCACTGGAAAATCTCTTGAATTAAGACATTTCCAAATTTAGGAAGTGTTACTAAGATACTGCGCCTTTAAAACAGCTTGAGCAACGAAACAATATATAAAGAAAGACTCGATCGTTCCACTGCACTCACAAAAACCGCGAAAGAGAAAACCCTTAAGTAAAAATGCACCACATTTCCAACAACGGAAATTGAGCATACTCCTCAAGTAGCATGGCGGACTCTAGCATGCATCTTCTAGTAGCCGTTTTGTCCCCATGTACTCGTACATGTGTCCATATGCCGACGAGATGAGACAGGGGTTTGACCAGCGTGCACTCGTGAGGGCACCCAACTTTCAGCATGTTTTGATTAATTATAACGGAAAGATTGTACGAGGTGGTGGTGGGTGGGAACTTTACTTCGCAAATTAACAACGGACAGAAAAAGACGTACTTTGAGTCTGACATCCAGAGATGGAAAAACGATTTTATTCAATGAGTAAATTTCTCGACATGGACGAACGAGAGTTTTTGGAAACTGGCCAAGGTTGTTGAAATGTTTCATAAATTGCAATAAAAATATAACGTCAGTCAAGTGTTCCAGGAAATTCCGAAATTCTTTACAGAGCTGGTGAAGATCTCTTTAAAATATCTGAGATGCCGAATTATGCATGATTCCTTTAATGCGAGCAATTATATATTCTATTCCGAAATTAATATTTTTTTTCAAATTTCATTGTGCATTAAAGTTATCGGAAATAAATTTGACACTCGTGATTACCGTACTGTAAAGGATTGAGATCCCCGAAATAATTCCTTATTCATATTGTTGAACAAGGAAAAAATTTAAAAAATGGCTCGAGTAGAACATTTATAAAGACTGACATGATTATTTCAACTATAAGTTTTCACGCGCAAAAAATAATAATTTAACAACTCTGAAGAGAATATTCTACACTTTTATTTGCAGGGATTCAATTTAGTTTTTGCTAATGCAACGAAAAAATGGAATTCAAACGCTACATACATTTACAGAACCTTGTCGAACAGTTACGACAAGGGACGGGGCCGGTGGCCGTGCCAGATACAAGGCAGCATGTGGCAACGCGTATCCCTGGACATAACATAGGTCAAACGGATGTACTCGCCGGGATTCATAGGGAAATTCGAACCATGTTGAAGGTTCGTTCGCTTGCGAAATGTCTAGTAACTGCCCTAAAGGAGCAGAACCCGAGTTTCACAACGATCTATCTCCGCAGAGAGACGTTCTGTTTGGTGAAAGTGGCTCAAGCGGACCAGAGAACGTATCGTTTTTTGGTCTCGATCATTCGTAGAAGAAGCAAGTGCACCTATAGCTGACCAGGGCTATGACTGTCAGAAGACTCCCAGTGATGGACATCTTTATCTAAATAAAGCTGCCTGCGTCTCATTACATAGGTGGTCCGGCCAATTCTGCCATACTAGGTGATAGAATCTCCGAGTCTTCTCCACACGAGTCGATAAGACTAGCATACGTATGATACCGCCAACACACGAAAGCATGTTTCCAATCCAGGTTCTTCCATAAAGCCTACCGTATACATTGTGGCGTGGTCTCCAGCGATCGCATGTTAGGTCTCGAAGTCGGAAACTTATCTCGCTGACCGCCCTTGACTACACGGCGAAGCACTTTCTACTAACAAGAACTACCGTCGCATGTCGCTTTTAGATTCTGTGTTCATTACGTTCACTATTAACTTCGACGTTCTTTGCGGAATGTGACCCCATATATTTTAACAATTACTTGAACAGCTCAGGCTGTACATGTAGGTCCGGTCAATGAATCCTAGCGACAGAGATGCATAGTCTCAACGACACGAAGACTGTTTGAAATTAAAAGTAAGACATCGTCAGTTTCCAAAAGTAAACGAAAGAAGGAGGTCAAATATTAAAATTAGAAGGGTATTCAAGAAGTCCAAAAGCAACACAAGTGAAGGAGAATCACAAAATACATCCTCGGCGAATTCATAGACTAACATACTGT
Source organism: Orchestia grillus (assembly GCA_014899125.1). Classification (NCBI taxonomy): domain Eukaryota; kingdom Metazoa; phylum Arthropoda; class Malacostraca; order Amphipoda; family Talitridae; genus Orchestia; species Orchestia grillus. Next base: position 9,298 of record VOMN01118857.1, on the reverse strand, counting down.
TTACAATGAATTAAAAAAAGATGATGCAAATCGGAGGTACTAGATATTATTGGATGATCAATGTCTCCTAATAATATTTCACATAACCCATTTAATTTTTGGCACATCCTTGAAACTGATTATTATGATTAAAACAGTTCAGAATGAGATCTGAATGCAGAATACCCCTACGATCGACTTGGGGTAGTGGTGCAAGAAATTTAACTTTTTCAGAGGCTCCTATACTTGAAAAGAGCCATGCATTGGATCAGGTAATAAATATGCAAACTATTTACCCATAAAAGTTCAGATGGAATGTAAAGAAGTAGATGTGCATTTCATCACCACAGCTTTAGAGCGGTTCTGTCACAAAGATGCTTTAAATTAGAAATAACCAGTAGTTAGTACGTTCCGAGTGTGGGCACCACACACCGTTTCCCTCTCCCTCGTCCTCTGCGGTATTTTTCACCCAGCAAAAACTGGTTGGCCAGAGTCAGGATAGCGTGACGCTGACCTATTATGTAATTAGTTTGCAGTTTGCCCGCTTGTTCTTGTGGTTTACTTACCAGTTTAGATCGTGCGACGTCCAGTTTTGCAACCTGTTAAAAATGAGCAACTCGAACGAAACTTCTTCGTGGGCCACAACAGTTTTTCGACGACCTCGGGTAGTACGAATTCGCTGTCTACAACCACCTCGAGGAACGAAGAAGCAGAGCATTGTTTCAGTTTCGATATTCCAAAACAGGAGACCAAACTTATTGTTCAAAAAAGCTAATCAAACCACTTGTCAATCACTTCCTCCTTTTTTGCGCTCCTCGACCAATGTGCACCCAGTTCCTCAGACGTCAGAACTGGTTTTGGCCTCACTCGAAGCACACAACGTACATAGAATGTGTGTCATCGTACGCCGGGTGGTGAAAGCGTCCACGTCCCTATATACCCAAACAGTTGACCTTTTCCCTTACGTACGTACGACGAGACCATGAGAAATTGCGCGTTATACACTTCTGGTAGTGGTGAAATAACGTCAGGTCGGTTATGCAATGCCATTAATGTAACAATTCGCGACAAAAACTGCGCACTAAAAAGCTTATGCTGGACATTTCAGTGAGTGAGAGTCTGAGACCATCGCTTAAGCCTTCAAGAACCTCTAATGTCCGAAGTTGATCAAGACAAATGTGGGAGAAAAAGGGAGTAGATGATTCTAACTCACGTCAGTGAAAACTGCAAGAAGCTGGGCATTAATGAAAAATACTACTTGAAACGAAGAGGATGAGGTGTCGTAACCAATCAGTTCCAAGAGAAGCACATGCCGAGAATGATGTCTACGGATATACATAGTTAGGCTTTAGGACACTACGCGTGTCGCCGCTATCCAGACTTAGAGGTCGGCATGGTAGTGTCTTGTCCGAACGCGGTTGTCGCGTTACTATTCAAAGTGAAAATTAAGCCAAAAACTTGTACCAGACAATGTCTTGGATATTCTTGATATATTTTTAAAGTTATAGATTAGGATATGATTTAAAGCTTCGCTCATCGCAACGAGCTGGCACGCATCCAAAGATTTTAAGCTCAATTAGAAGACGAAATTTAACTTAGTTTCTTAATGCAGAAACCTATCGGAAATAAGAAACTCATCTGAGGCATAAGCACAGGAAAGAGATTCTGATAGAGTCACTCTTACCAGTTATTCACGTTTCAGACTTTGTGCACTAGGACAAATATTTTGATTAAGCTTAGCCGAACTAAATAATGGAAACTTATTCACACCTTCGTTAACACTCTGAACGTCGCCCTCGCCGATCATATAGAGCACAATTGTGCATGATTAAATGATGAAGCACGACAACAGCACGGGGAAGCAACCATTTCAGTGACTCAAGGCGTTTGTCGACCATGAAGAAGTCAAAGGCTTTTGCGATTTGCGATGCTGGCAGCAAGATCACTGGCATGGTAGGTATAGTGAACACCTAGGTGGGATCACAATGAAATTTTGAAAGGCAGTTCACCAGGACGAGATATTCAATCCCATTTAAACCCTTCCCAGGCAGGTTTTTTGATGAGCTCATGCTATATTAACGTGATTTTTGTACTTTTTTCAGACGTCCGAGTACACTTGGAAATTGTCGATTTATCCCGGGAGAGGTCAAAGAAGGACGAGCAAACTCGTATCAAACTTTTCTATCTAAAATCAAAGATTTGACGAGTTTCCAAACCTAAAATTGAGAAGAACTGGTTCAGTTAAACAAGATAAATCATCCATACCGGAGAAAGGGTTAAGTGAGATTACAATGAGATCTTCGACTTCAGTAGGACGGAAGATGTATTCAACATTAAAATAAAATGACAAGAAAATGTTAAAATTCATTATATCAGTAAAAAAACTTAGTGTTCAAGAATATTTGTGACATCTGTGTCAAATTTATCCCACAAGCATCTCAGTGCCAGTTGTCTCTGCACATGCATAACATTTAAATGACATGCATTGACAAGCGTAAGTTACGCGTAGCGGTATAAGGGACTGGTTAGTTTAAGCGCTTGTGAAAACGACCAACGACTCTTAACGCTTGAATTCAATTTACATTAATGAGGTTTCAGAGTGAAACGTCCCGTTTTTGTTAATATTCTTTAGAACTAACATATCCAGTAGAACTTAGAACTAGTTCTCAGTGCTGGACTACTCACATTATTCAAATGAATTGCGGTTACTTCACTATCACGCTGAGCTGTTAACTTCGATGGAAGAGAATAAAAACAAATTCATAATTTACAACGAGGCTTGTTACCTCAAGGATTTTTGTTGACGCATAAATGTAAGGCTTAAGGCTTGTTGAGATCATCAATAATTGCCCTAGCCGCTCGAATAATTACTTGGGATTATTATGAGTATTAAGATTGCTATTAACTTGGTACCCGTTCTTAGACGATCTACTCAAGTTCAAAAGAAAGTATGGTTATTATCACCACAAATTCATGCCCCAGGCTTTGATATGCCCCGTGTGTTCATAGGTGGTTCCTTCGTAGGTAGCTCAAGTCCCTTGAACGTTGAAAATTAATTAGCTTTTTTGAGTTTCAGATTAACTGCTTGTGAAGGTTGTATTTTGATTGCCACGATCGTTCCGTTTTTTTAAATTACATTACGAATTGGATGTCCAATTTTGGAATTACTGTATTTTTGATGCCGCAATAGACGAATCCTCATTTTACAAATATATTTTTGTGTAATGAAATTTTTTGTTTGATCTGGAAGTTAGTTCGTAAAATATAGTATTCTGACCGTAAAATGACAGAGAAAAAGTAAGTATTAACAGTTGTGGCGCTTGCAGACATCTGCGTCTCTCACGCCGGCAAATGAGGTAGCTCATTTTATATGGGCCTTACGAGGTATTCCGATTTAAATTGTAGCGCACTGCTGAAAATAGAAAATAAATTTCGTAACTGCTTGACACATACATCATGCAAGTGAGTCATATACATAAAATGCGTATTTCGTAATTAGAAAATTCAGATGCGATCAGACTTAAGAGAAGTTAATGGTTAACACATTAGAAACACAGACTTAAAAAAAATGTCAGCACTATGGAAAACCAGATAAAAACTTCCGGAGGTGGCCGAACAACGGCGTTGAAAGAAAGTTTGCTTTAGTGGAACCACCTTATTTCTACAACCGTTTATACTAGAGGTCCTCGAAATTTGCTGGTGGTTGTCGGTTTTGCAAAATAATGAACTATTATTTTATGTACGAATAGGTGATCGATTCTGCTTAGTTATCGGTGATGATTCGAATATCTTCCAAACGTAAAAATGAGCGTGAAATCTGCAACAGACTGCCATGAAAGAATATGTGTACGCAAAACATCCTATAATTGATTGAAACTTGACATGTTTACGAACCGTGAATGGTTGAACCAGGCACGTAGCTGCCTCTGGTGGCGACAAACTCGTGCTGGAAAGTAGACGGTAGACTGGGCTTCGTCCCCGTGTGGTTGGGGACTGTCTGGTATATGCAAGCCTCCACGGGGGCTCCGTTGGGGAAACTTTCTGTGATCGTCACTCCGTTGAGGAGCAAACAACACACGAACACAGCAACGACACAGGCGTGGGACCTCATCCTGGCACAGTTTTACGCTCCACAAAACTCACTTCAGAAGCGGTTCCTCCCCAAAAAACGGAAAATTTTACCGTTGTGGAGAGACGCGTTCGATCGGAGACCAGTTAGTCTGGAGGCTCGTATTCAAAGACAGGAGCGGACGCACACCTACGGCCGACACACCGAGCACTTCGCAATGGTCGGACATGCAGGAAACTTGCCCTTATATACACGCCACTTCTGACGTCACCCATTCGGTGCGGTTCTCCGCGTTGTAATTAAGCTCTTCATTTTAATAACACGAACAACTTGCTCGCGACGCATGCCATGGTCTTGAGAATTACACCTCCAAAGAGGTCAAGCGGTCACAATACCGATAAAGCCGCTTTTAAATATGAGGTGATGACTTTTCTGTCGTCAAGGACTCGAGAAACTTTCCAAGACGCCGTCAAGGCCAGCTAATGCATTAATTTATGCACGCAGCGGTAGCGGTGGAGGGCTCGCTAATGGTCCGTATTAACTCATCACTACGCGAAGGCACTTTTTAATTTGCACTTTTTTTACCCGTGGCCGCATCGGTAATTTTGCTCCCATGAGACTGAGAATTTAAACTAACAAAGAACGGACGATTTGTAAATTCGAACACGATATTGTGAATATTAGCATCCAATGAACAAGTGGTCTGCAAAATAAAAGCAAAGGCAATGAAAGTTTCGTGTCTTGAACTTTTTTCAGGAAATTCATAATACTTTTAGAGCAACTCAGCTTTTAAACGTGACGTATATCTGACATGAGAGAATGTTGCAGGGACTAGACATGCTGACATCCGCAATATAGTGACAGAAGAAACACCTCCACTTCCTAGGCTTCGAGAGGCTTCGATGAGTTCTTAAATTTCACGGCCATGTCGCGACCCTCCGTTTGGACACGCGGTGCCCGATCTCGGACGCAGCATTTCTGCCGACACCGCTCACGCCAAGCTCCTGTCCCTCGTAGCCTAGCTACCGCGGGCAAACCTGTTCAGTCCGAGTTGTGTGCACGGCAATTCTTCGACGAGCAGTCTTTGTTCTCCGCATAATTGGTAGAAATAATGGATGCCAGAAAATGATTGACGTGTGAGGTAGTAAAAATCACCTGATTGGCCGAGGTAATTAGAAGGCACAGATGTTAGAAGGCAACGCAGACGACATTACACAACTTTTCTCTGATATTTTAGCTAGCGTATATGCTATGGTAGGTACTAACTTTTATGGATGGAGTAATTTAATATTTTCCCACAAAAATTCTCGCAAAATTGGGTGTGTCTAACGCACCATTAAGTACGATAAATGCTTAGCGAACCACATCTACGCGTTTGCGAGCATTGCCGTCAAGTAGAATATAAGAACACAATGTATGATGTTCTGGGCAAAAATAGGGCAGTTGTAAGGTAATGCAAAATTTAAACATCTAACAAATGAAATAATTCTTGAATGCGTACCTAGATAAATACATACGTTAAAAAGCAGGTGCGGTGCCACTCAATGTGATGAAATATTCTTCAGTCTAGCAACTAGAAATGATGACTCATTAGGATCGCGGTTATATTGATCGAAATTAGCTTGAATTATTTATTTGCAGTTTGTCATTTAAGGGATTGGTAGGCTAATGTAGTACATAATGGGATTTTTCAGCGATCAATAATAACATTATTGGATAAGACTACTCACAGTTGTACTCTAAAATTACAATGAATGAAAGAGAAGAGTTCAATGCTAAACAGTAGGCTGGAATAAAGAGTAAGGCATTGAGTAAAAATGTCACCGTGACTTAATATTGCAATGCACTAAGACACTGCGAAAGGTGTCATTATGTGAGGGTACTATGTTGTCCTACACCTCGAGGGAATTGAGTAAAAAAGCTACTTCGTTTACACTTTTTCTGACGTCTTTTGATTGACATACCGCGAGTAAAAAATTTAACGCCACATACACATTTGCTGTCAACACCTTTCAATTAACATAAAGTCGTCAGGAACGTTGTATTTAATGCACTTCTCGAGCACCTTCATACTCGTACGGGCACGTGAGAGACCTTGGCAGATTATTAAATAATTAATTAGTTACTTTAAGAAGCTCTCTATCCAGGTGAAATGTGATCCGAAGAGAGCGAAAAAAGACCATTTAGTATAGCCTACAGAGAAGGGAAAACCTGTGAGCAGAGGGTGGTCCCTCACGGGATACTTTGCGCATGGAAACAGCAATTTAAGAAAGAAGAGGGCGAAAAATAAGAAATAGAAAGTAAAGAAGGCATGAAAATTGAAAGAAGCAAAATGGGCACGAAAGAAAACCAGATGGTCTATCTATAGCTGAGGTAAGAGATCTTGACAACTGTGCAGGTCTGCCTGAAGGCTTGAACCGTTTGAGTATCGTACGTCAGCTGTGCGAGGGCGTGATGAAGTTCGTGAATGGGAGATGCTGCAGTAAAAATGCACGAAAACTACGAAATTTTTGTAGCGAATTTCAACGCTGATCAGAATATAACTCTCAAACGCACGTAGGGAACGTGAATATTTGCCTTCTAGATAATAATATGATCAAATTTAGTTTTTCATAGAAATCAACCGTAACTATTTCGAACAACGAAGGGACAGCGACGGCAAGTTTCAACTCGAGATCATCTGCCACGCAGAGTTCCTCGCTACGACACGTGAAGGACATGCCAGTCTGGCACACCACTCGACACACTCCTGCGCTACACAAGAAGCCACTCGTTGCCCGGGACCCGTTGAACTACTCCGAAGGGGCCCTTTTACACGATCAGTCAATGTCTGAATACAGTGTCGAAAGACACTTAAATACAGACATCGACTGCTAACTTTGCTCTCTATTCTGGAATCATGTCGAAGTCATGGACAGTTAGCATTCGATACCCATGTTTGGGTGCCTTCCGACACTGTCTTCAGACGTTAATCGATCATGTGAAGGGCCCTTAAAAAGCCAGACCTGACACCAGAACATCAGCTACGTGTAAAATCAAGAAAAATGTGCATAGTCTCTGAATAGCATACGTGAAAGCTACGGCTGCGTGCTCGTATATCTAACACATTGCTTCTCTTACGTATGTATTAGGTGGAGATTGAACTTACTCTTTTTTATGTAACAGTGAATCCTAAGTAATCACTTTTTAAGAACACTCGCGAAAGTTTCCGTCTTTCAGCATTATGTAAAGGCTTAACGGTCTTAAGAATTATAAACAGTACCAATAATTCTGCTGCAGGATTAAACATTTGAGTAAAATGCCACCAAACAAAACCAAAGCTACGAATGTAAAAAACCACACTTCAATGCACATGCCTTTCGAGAGACATAACAATACCAGCTAGCACTCGGTCTTAAGAGTTATAAAGTATAATTTCGCCAGTGTTGAAAAGACGCGCCTGCGAGTCCGACCGCGCTAATGACAGGTCCACCCCGACCCCTGGTGTCTGATGCTGGCATGAACGGGGCACAGCAGAGAACAAATGACTCGAGTTACGGTATCGTACGAGACAACACGAGACATCATGAAGTGCACGAGACATAAAATGCACGAGACATCGTAAAATGAACGAGACATCATAAAGTGCACGAGACATCATGAAGTGCACGAGACATCATGAAGTGCACGAGACATTATAAAATATGGAATGTGCATTTGTACCGATGTGTTTGTGTGCTGGAGTGGTTGTTCTGCCGTCCTGGTTGTTGGTCTGCACCAACTGACAGCCCCGCAGTTCCCACTGCAGCAGTTAGCCAGCAGTTTTGTTCAGGTGCAGCTCGTTGGTGCTTAGGCCTTGTGAGACCGAGGGTTTAATTTCATGAATTTATAGGTACGGTCTTACACACATGTTTACATACTTCAGAATAAACAATATTATGTTTGAATATTTCAAAAGTAGTGCCTAGACATTTGTACATTCAGACATACTTTCAGTATACAGGCATGCACTTGTGTGTTCCGAAAACTGCCCCAGCGTCCCTAATCTAAGATGTTTGCGTTATGATAATGAATACAACATCATACCAAATTTCGAACCGTTGCGTCAAAAACGATGTTTTATACATCATAAAATGTTTTATATTCGTGGGAGCAGCTCTCACTTCAACTGGCTTACACACCATGAGTGTGAAGCTCTTGTGGCAATGTTGGTAAACGTCGTGCTAGGCTTGTCTGTGTGGAACCCTGAAATTTCTTCTTATGCTACACCTCTGTTTTGAATTGTGAATGACTTATTGAGTTTAAATTTACTGAAGCTTTGACTTTTTACGTTCACATGCGTGACCATTTACGCTTCCATACTTTTCCGATATCGGCTGCAATAGTATCAGTACTAAGCTGTAGCAATGTTTCAAAATATGTATTTTGAAAGGATGAAGAGATATAAGCTATTGTCATTTTCACGTATCATAATTCTACTTTAAGACATCACTGTTTCATTCTATATGGGCATTTAGTCGCATGTTCAACTCAATCTTCGCAGTTTATAGTCTTTTTTTCGTACATAACTTCCAATTTTACCTAGTATAATAAACTATGACACGTATTTCTCCATTAATTTTAAGTTTTCGATTACTATCATCACATTGCAGTGAGCGATCGACTGCTGTGTTAGAAATCAAAGTCTGCAGTATCGAAGGGATTTGTATTTTTTATTACAGCCCTGTATTTTTATTTCTTGAAAATGAGATCCACTAAAAAATTCATGTCACTTACATTGAAATCAATAATCTTCTCCCTTTCAAAGGACACAAGTTTGTTCAGTACACTTGGGAACCTCATATGACACGGTAAGCACCAGAGGGGACAAATCCATCGAAGTTTTAACGTACCATAACACAAATTCAAAGTTATCTATGTTCAATTTTGTGTAATTCTTTCGAAGCTCAACTCCTTTTTCATATTTTGTAAACTATCTTTGGACTGTAATTGTATGGCTGTATCAGGTATGTAGAAAGTATCGTGCGATATTTTTAGGTAATGTTCAGCTTAAGGTGCTAATCACTTCAGGCTGAATGCTAGGCCAGCGAATTAAGAATCACAACTATAGAAGTCTCTACGCGATGCCCACACTTATTTTTAAGCTTGTAGTCATAATAATTGAAAAACCGACTTGCAACATGTTTAATAAACGATTTTTCTTTTTTTTAAGTTACTACAACCGTCTGCTTGCATTTTTGCTGCAAGTACTACAGCATTTTTTTTTTTTTG
>VOMN01118855.1:0-21087 GCA_014899125.1 Orchestia grillus | reverse complement strand
AGAAAAATAAAAGGGACCTGCGGACTGAAAATGAGGTTTTTAAAGGAAAATAAAAGGGACCTGCGGACTGAAAATGAGGTTTCTAAAGAAAAATAAAAGGGACCCGCGGACTGAAAATGAGGTTTCTAAAGAAAAATAAAAGGAACCCGCGGACTGAAAATGAGGTTTCTAAAGAAAAATTAAAGGGGCCTGATGACCGAAAATGAGGTTTCTAAAGAAAAATGAAAGGAACCCTCAGATTGAAAATGAGATTTCTAAAGAATAATGAAAGAGGCCTGCTGACTGAAAATGAGGCTTCTAAAGAAAAATGAAAGGGGCCGGTTAATGAAAAATGGGATTTGTAAAGGAAAATGATAGGGGCCCGCTGACTGTGGGATTTCTGAAGAAAATGAAAGATACCCTCTCACTGGAATTGAAATTTCTAAAGAAAAATGAAAATGACCTGTTGTCTGGAATCGGGATTCCCAAAGAAAAATAAAAGGGTCCCGCTGACTGAAAACATAGTTAATTGAAAGAAAAATCTATTGTTAAGGAGTTAAAATTAAAATTCTAAAATTTCGATTAAGCTCGATGAAGGTAAGCCCATGGATGAAAATAGTAACCCTCATCTCAGTGTCTACATGAATATCAGTGAAAATGATCCCTTTGAATGCCATCGAAAATCGCGTAAAATTTCATTAGTCCGAAATCAACGTCTACATTTTATTTTTAATTACCATCATATGATGATTTGAACAAACAAACTGCAAAATTTGGAATGCATATCTCTGCAAAAGTGTTGCATTCCCATTTTATTGCCGGACTATGAAAGTATATGGCACTGCTCCTCAAATATATAATCTCGTATTTGTCACGGGGTGACGGAGTCGCGCGAATAATATGGGGGGCTCCATTGCCGTCTATCCACATCTGTCTCAGACGCCTAAGACCTTAAAATCTAAAATGGCCGGCGCCCGGCCTAACCCTGAGTTAACAAAAATGTAACCTGATCGACCGACTACCGCTCCACAGACTTACAAATGTTCGACGGCTCTAAACTACAGCTCCAAAAATGGTCACAAGTCTGGCCCTGCAACAATGCAGGGTGTATACCTAAACATTTCATGCAGAAGCTCTCCATGCTCCTACATTCTTATGGCTTTGTCCCAAAGACTGACACAGCTATCAAGGCATTCCACTGAATGATTATCAGGAAACACATACGTTATGGTCTCGCACGAGAGGACTGAATAGGCAGAGCTCGTGATCCCGTAATCACCGTGCAGATGACACCGAGGTCAAGAGGACTCCAGTGCCATGTTTGCTACAAGAATAGCTCCTAGTTTGTGCCCGGGATACTCGAGTTTCTCGAACGTTCCAAATTTGTTATTGCCGCCTCTGTTGGTCAAATGGCTTCAGATACGACAATTAAAAGAGTAACATATCGCTCAAATGCATGACTCTGTATCTCCTGTACTCTGCTCGAATCATTTCTTGAGCAGTGTCTCAATAGCTATTCGAATGCTGTATCTCATGTACAGTACTTTAAGGAGTGTTCGTAAAGTTTTTATGAATTTTCCGTTCTATGGAATCGACATCTTATAAATACTTAGGCTGTAAATCGGAGCAATACATTAAAAATTAGAAAATGTTATGATATCATTCTGAAAGTCAGCACCTATATATGCTCTACGTAATTGAATCAATTCGCATGAGTTCAAATATAGTCAAACGATCTCTGCTATTTAAGCTTCAGAAAAGAGCTCAGATCTATGCTCTAAAAATTGAATTAAACTTTGAAGCTAAAATTTAATATTGTTTTGTTTTAGTTTTGGACATCACCAAGAAATCGCAGGAGGTTACTTTTTCCGTCATTTTTCCGCAATTACTGTGGAAGATGCTTCATCATTGTTCTACAGAGCTTTTAAACTATTAAAAACGTCCTCTTGGCCTCATAGACACGGTCAGTACCGAGTAGCATTGGCCGTCCCGAACCCGTCCAATTGAAGCGTGCGTAATGTTCTACCGCCCGCATTTAGTTTACAGCACAGTAGCATATTTGCCAGCTCATTAGCGTGTCAACATCGGTAGAAGATTTCAACCGCGTGGAAATAATACAGTAAGGGTTTATTAAGCTCATGTTGTTAGCCCTATACTTGATCTATCCTCATATAATTTTAACTCTATTTTGTGTATTGCACGCAAAACTATTTTAAAATTAGAATTGCAGGTGTCAAAGACAGCAAAGTGCTAAAAAGGGAATTAGTATTTTTCCTTTAATACTGAATTTCTCAAACGGACCAGAGAGAGAGAGAGCTTTGAATCTGCAGCTATATCGACACAAAAGATTGATTCTATAGTCATTTTAAATTTTGTGTCATGCTAGATATTTTCACCTTTAACCTTCGCCAACAACGCAAGCCTCGTACGCCTATGCTGCAGAATATTTACGACGTAAAGTTCGATTTAAAGCTTCGACTACTAACCGGATAACCAGTAGCTTCGTGGATCGAAACCGTTTCAATTGCAAAGATCAGCGGGAAAATTAGAATAAAAGTGAGGCGAAGGTGATCGGCGCATAACTCGCACTGCATGTTTTTTCATTATTCAGCCCACAAAAGACTTCTTGATTCTACTGGTGTTCATTGTAACTTCGATTGAGTCTCTTGAACTTTGCTTTTAGCGGATGAGCATCAAAGTGGTGTCAATGTTAACCTTAATCGAATTTATGTTGTATTAGCTCCTAGCGGCTAGGGATTCCTTTGTGCAGCGATGAATCTCACTTCAGTGAGTTTTTCAAGCATCCTCAAGTGTATCAGGTTTCAGTTAGTGTCAACTGTAAATCGCTCCCAGTTTCTATGAGCGTTGATGTGGGTTTGGAGCAGACCTGATGTACTGTAGAACAAGAAGCTCTAAGACCAAACTTTACGACATGGCGCCTGCATTGGCGTCTCACCTTCCATCGTGTTCCAGTCAAGTCAACTGGCAGGCCTCACTCTCGAGCCAAAACTTTGGTGTTCATTCAGGTGTCAAGCGGTGACTTGGGGGCTGATTTTGTCGAGCAGATCACCACGAATAACATGAACACAGATACTGTTATCTTTGATACGTCCATGCAGTGGGCATTTTAAAAATCCTCTTCAGACAAAGTCGTTTTCGAAAATTCATGTGCAAAATGGCAACTCGTACGCCGGTTTTGCCGAAGAGATTGTCACGATTAACACAAGCGAAGATACTGTTATCTCCTCTTGCTTCCTGTTGCCTTTTTTCACATGTTCAATCCTCCGCAGAGAAAAGCGTACGCTAAGATTTAGATGTAAAACGTAGACTTATGGGCTACTTTTCGGAAAGGTTGTCAAGGTTAGCTTACGCGAAGATATTCTTATTTTTCTCACCACCAGCTCCTGCGGTTGTTGGGTCTAAATTCTTTCTCTTAAATCTCTACATTAATTGGAGAAGGTCGTTTGTTTTAGCTCCTGTCTCGCACAGCATCCAACAAATGCCACGCAAAGACTTCGGGTCAATATCATCCACTGCCATGGTCATGCTCATGGATCATGACCAGAAATGCTGCTACCTTCGATGTCTAATTTATATCTGCATTTCCCAGGTACGCCTGTCGAGAAGCATCCGCTGATCTGTGTCCCGCACCAAACTTGCGCAGGCATCAGGTTTACATTTCTGAAAGGTGAGTCAAGCAATAAATCTCAACAAGATCAACTAGCATTCGGTATCTCTATATTTTTACAAATATTACAATTGTTTATAATCTTGATATGTACTGAAGGTTCTGCTTCTAAGATTTAGCTGTCAGATGCATTATTCTACTTGATTTTTCCCTGTTGATGTTGAGCCAATCTAGCAGGCTGTAAAATTGACAGACTGCGATAGTGGCTTGATTTTCAACTAGTGTGTACATACTCAAATGATGTACTCCCACCCAATCTTCAGATCGGTATTCAATTAACGTTTGTTTTATGAATTCGACCGACTCATTTCATTGTTCACTTACGAGTCCATTTAGATCTAATACGGCTCTTAGGCTAAATAGTGGGGTACGACGTTTGAAATAATGAAAGCCCAATGAAGAATTAAGTTGATGGACTGATCCCTAACTCGTAGTCGCGATCATCACGATGGATTAGTCTACAGTGAGTTTCTGCATTATTTCCCCGGAGCCAGTTGGAAGATGATTTCTTCTAGTAATGACTAAGACACTCATGATGCTCCACTCGAGCATTGCTTGCGGTGGTGGCTGTCCCACCAAATGAGATATAAAATATCATGATAAATAAGCTATAAAATTAATGGTAGTACTGCAACCTCAAATGCAAACGTATAGCCCCAAGCATTTCATTGTAGAAATCTTCATTATCGTGAATTAAAACTTAATAAAATAATTCGTCCATGGAGAGTTAGTTAGGCTTGCTCTTCACACTAGTACGTGTGCATGAATGCATTTCAAAGCTGTATCGCTTATCAAAGCTTCACTGTCTCGTTTGTTGCCCAGAAGGAAACTCAACGGTGCATTTGTGAGAACAATTTGTTTAAAGCGACTGAACTTTACTCTCTGAAAACGTCTGAGTTTTGAATTAACTCATAAAAAGATTTTTTAACCATTCAGAGCACATATTGCGCACAGCAGATGATTTCTTTAGGGTTAAAACTGTGATGACCACTTTCATCTTGTGATCACTGACAAATTAGGATGTCTTCTGATATTTAGATCATGGATAACATTCTAGGAGAAGAGACAGCGTGTAAGACAAGGAGGAAACAGATTCACATGAACAGATCTGATTCACATGAAGCGAAAAATTCATTTTCTGATTTTCTTTTAGATATTTATCAAACTTCAATGAATGAATAGATGCCTATTAAATCCAAACATTCATTGCAACGCACAATGATTTCATACATGTTTACCCAATAGCTCAAATCAATTAAGTAGCGAATGAAATAAAAGTTAAACAGTCGTTCTTGAAGTATTTTTGTAGTCGTTCCTCGACGAGCTGCAACATTTAGAGATAGCAGAAGTTAATATCATTTAACGAAAAACTAAACCAAGTTGTATTTTTAATGCATGTAGGCAACAAGAAAAGTCGCAATCAATTTCTTTTATCGGTTTTAGTGAATTACGATCTATTCCAGAGATGTTTTACAAATTTTATGACTCTATCGAAGAGATCAGCTTCTAATTGGTCAGACTTGAATTCATTACGGCTTTAATCAAGGCATTCAGGCCGCTGAAATGATACTGGCAGAATAAATTCTGCTCGAGCGGAGAGGCTACACTTCACCTATATCCCTAACGGAGCATTTGAAGATACTAACACAATCTCTCAATTAAATTTCATGCCAATTACGCAGTTATTAGAGAGTACAATAAGACATATCCCTGCTTACGACGTTGTGAGGTTGGTGCCGGTGATAACATAATTACGAAGTGGGCTTCCCTATTATGCCCCCGTAGAAAATAATTGATCTTTACGAGATAAAAGCCGATGTTTGAGCTTCTGATACGATCTTGACTAGACGGTGGCTTTCAGTGCATCATCTTAGAAGCGTGCCGAAAGCAAAATCCCTGTATTAAAAACAGCATTCGGAGTATAAATAACTGTTTATGACTAAACTTAGACCGTAAACGGGCGGAATGTGAAATTAATTCGACCTTAATTTTGAGTACTATCCGCCCAAGACTGAAACCGGGACACCTTTCTATAGCAGCACCTCGACACACGGAGTTCGATGCCCAGATCAACGTCCCAAAGCGGGAGTGGGGACGGGCTTGGCGCTAGATTATTTATGTACAAACTGGATAAAGGACTATTATTTGTAAATGTATCCAAAATTTTCGTAAATTATTTTCACGATGTACTTTTCCAGTTTTAAAACGCAAGTAGAGATAAAGATTTCTATGTTTGAAATCATTTGAAGGTAACCATCTACCGCATAATCGTCAAAAATCACTGACCTGAAAATTGTTCCGTTTTAGGGATCACTGAAGGTCCCAAGTGGACGACTCCCAAAGACACTATCTGCGGCACTGCCCGTGCTGTGGAGTTAGCCCGTCTTCCTTGCTCTGAACGGCGTCTTGAAGTTGAGATGTCATGGTATCGTATACAAAATTCAGTTTAAGTATACGCGCGAAACAACAAGCTTAGGGCTCACGAAATGTTAGCACGTAGTACGTCGCGTGTTATGTGATTTTGAATTCATGCTTATTTTCATGAACGCGTGGCACGTATGCATTCAAATTCTGCATGTGGGCCAGAACTTTTTCCATATTTTCTGAGCAAAAAATTTTGCACCCCTTGAACTCGAGGGCGGCGAGTAACAATTTCATGCGCGACTTTAAGTGGCGTAAGAAGTGACGTATACGCGCCTAGGCGGCCGCCTTAGCGATGCTTTCATTACGTCTCTAAAGCTGATCAATGCGCCTCGATGTGAAGGGAAGATAGATTTTATGAACTTAAGTTGCCAGTCTAGTTTCATCCTGCGTTTTGTAGCTTTATGAGCTAATTAACTTCCATGATAAGGCAGTATTAAACAAGTTTCTTAGTGAGCTGAGTTTAGTATATATTTTCAAAGGAAGCACTAGAACAGTTTTTAATAAGATATGCAAGGAAATTTTAAACTTATTCTAACTTTCATTTGTTGCATCAACATTAGCATTCTAAAGCAGGAAAACTGAGTATTATACTTGGACCAGATTTGGGATAACGTTTTCATGTACTACTTAAGAGATGCCAATCAATTTACATTTGCAAGAACAAGAGATCTGCTGCGGTTCACAATTACCTCACCACGTTTGGTATTCATCGTCATAGTTTCTCGATGCTCCTCCTTTTGGAGTTCCTTTGTCTTGAACATGCCCTTATGCATTGTTATTTGGAGCGAATAGATGTAAGGGAACACTTCGCTCCATTTGTAGACGCTCTGACGTGACCACAGAGTAGCGACGCGTGGGCTGCCGGGAGCCTCTGCACTACTGAATCGTCCAGCTTTATGACAGCGCTCGAGCTGTAAAACCTTGAAAGACTCTATTGTCTACCTCCACAGCGAGACAGTTAAGCACCTCTAATGATTATTAATTTCTTTAGCGATTCGGCTTCTTCGCCCCTAGATACTTCGATACGAGCGGCGTCGAGGTTCACCCAGCTGGACTCCTGTCATGTTACGATTTTCGTGCTGGGAGCTACTGGTAGCAATAAAACTCTCGAAAGCCATTTCCAGCGAGGTGCTTGTTTGAAAATTATTTTGAGAGCTTTTTGATATGCGCTTGAGATAATTAAGTTATCCTTCGGCGTTGTTAAATCGCGTTTATTATTTTACCAGTATACGTGCTCTAATCAAAAGGACGGGATTTTATTTAGTTTATTCTTGAAATGAATAGATTTTTTGAGTGAAGCTGCTACTCATCGTGTCTTTTGAAGTCAACTATTCATAAAAAACTATGTGAACCAAAATACCATCCTGTATTATTCTATTAAATAACAGATTTAGCATCCTTTAGATTACATTACTTTGTGATGCGATATTTTGTCTCCTTTCTACGACACTGCCGCATATCAGCGCCGCTGGCAGTAATGTTCTCTGTGGTGGCCCGTGATAAGCGTTACAGACCAAAAATATACATATTGATTATTGAAAACCATGGACGGATTATTTATTATTATAAATCAAGAAGGCTATTGTCACAATAGTGGATATTGTTATAGAGAGCTCGTTTTAAGAGAAAATATTGGACAGTTTAGTATTTTGGAGGAGTATAAAATGTGGTACAAGCCTAATCAGGATTTGTCCTAATTCAGAAGAAAAGACTGTAAAACATTTCGTGAATTCTTGGCCAGATACAACCTTTTCGAATTTTTTTTGATACTCTTGCGGATAAATGTTCCATTCATTTTATTTTATCTTCACAGTAAAGCACAAATAAAAATCAACTGACTTGGAAATGTTCAAAAGTTAAAATTTTCCCTCCAAATCGTATATTCAGAAATGACACCGTTATATTGATGCCGCAAGCGATTAAGTTTCACTCCTGGCCTTTTGCTTCATTATTCATATATATTTCTGGGCGCAGTTATAACAAACGTTGATGCCCTTCAAATTTTCAAATTATTTATATATCTTAATTCCCTTCGCCAAATACGCAGTTGAGAAGACTTTATTAACAATCGAATGAGTTTGGCTGTAAGATTCGTTTATCTATTTTCGTAAGACGAAAAATAATTAGGTGAATTATGTGGAATTTAAGAGCGATTCCAGAGTCGTCAGCAGTCGATCTATCGCCTGCACGCTAGCGTTGCGAGTCGACAGAAGTGTCTCGTCTCTAACTCGCTCTACCTCTAATTGGCTGAGCAGCCAGAAAAAATATCTCCTTATTAATAATTTGGTGAACGAGTTTATTGCATCCAAGGTAACCTAGTGACGCGTTCAGGTATGATGTCACCGAGTAAATAGAATGTTCTGACAGAGAGCGCTTTCTGGTCACGATTATGCATTCTGCTCTGAAGTTATATTGGCTTCGTTGAGTTTATATAGAAGACAAATGGCTCACTAGGCATCTATAAGGCCAGCCGTCGGGTTCTGCGAGCCTAGAGCATCTGAACCATGCTAAAGAACAGTCAAATTGACCGAGCAGTACTTTCTTCTTTTAATTTCAAAGCAGTACAACTGAGTGGAGTGTGGCATGTACCAAGATGAAACGCAGTTTCCTAATGTAGTCATGGCCCTTTAATAAATGCTCAAAATACATTTTGAGGTAGCTCAATGCTTGAGTTTCTGATAAAGACCTTGTTCTCATTGGACTGATCGGCAGTAAAAATAAATTGGGGGAGCTACTTGGCAGACTGTTTATACTAGAACTGTAGCTGACGCAAGGCAGACATGTAGAGATTAGACAGAGAATTTAAAAAGTTGTTTGAGACTTGACACTTTAGACTGGAAGGTGAAATGAAGAAAGAATTTGATTATTTTAAATTCAAAATTCATGTGTCGGTGAGAGAGTTAGGATAGACCAGAGAAAGAATCTTACAGCTAGCGAGGTATGATAGATAACCATAGTTTTGGAAGGATTTGGAAGACTGCTCGACTCAAGAACGAGTGAGAGTTCAATTGTGCTTACGTTGCTTCAATCGTTTTGCATGACGCGAAGACTTCAAGGCTCATAATATAGGTAGGTCTTAAAAGAAAAGAACCATCTTTTTAGTAAAATCTTTTTGTGAGAACATGTGGTCGGAATGACAACGTTTGAGACACTTATGAAAATGAAGCTTTCCTCAGGACATCCGTGATATGAGTACTGCAAGGGAAGATCGGTATTTACGGTGATGTGGGTACATGTATGGAAGAAATTTGTGTGCAGTGAATATGTTTAACAAGTACGGAAGTTAGATAAAAGAATGTGAATTAGGTGCATACCAAAATATGGATGGAAGCCTCGATAGTTGGGTATGAAATATTGCAGAAACGTGCACTAGAGGTCAAAATTTAAGGAGAGTGTCCTCGGTCCAGTAAATATTTGGCTTGTCTACCCCCGGCCTTTCCTTATGTTTGTCGGTGTGTGAGAAAAACATCGATGCCGTAGTTCAACAGAGGTAAGCTAAGTAAGTCAAGTTAGTTAGTTAGTTAGTTAGTTAGTTAGTTAGTTAGTTAGTTAGTTAAGTTAGTCGGTGCGGGAGAAAAGCATCGATGCCGTAGTTCAGGAGAGGTATGCTAAGAAGAACTGTTGGGTCTTGTGCCGTGTTTAGTTGAGAGAGTTTGGTTCTCAAAAGCAATTTGTGTTTCCCTGGCCAAGTGTTCGAGTAATTTCAGGCGAGTAAACTCCGAGGGATTTGCACCCAATTTAGAGAATAAGGCCGAAGAATGTTATTTTTAATTAAATGTTGTCACCACCTTAATACATTAAGAATGACAAATCTGGAAAATACTCTTGACTTTTTCTTGTAGTGCTTTATTCGGTCTGAACAACTTTATTAACGCAAAGCAACTTGAAGACAAATTAAAGATTCAACACAATTTTTTTCTAAAGTGACAAACACTGGGGCAGATTTTTCAACTAACTTAATTTACTATCAGTTATGCTCACTGCTTTCCCTCCTCTTAATCCTAAAAATTCAAATTGTTCCATTCAGTACTTCTTCAACTAGACTATGTAATTTACCAACTTCCTCTATTTTACGATACCACCAGTTTTTTCCTTCATTGAGAAAGCAAATTTTTATTGATGGAACCAGCTATTCTCTGCTATAGGAATTAGTATTCTTCTCGTCCACAACTATGCCAGGAATCCGTTAAAATATACATGAATGCTCTGTGACGAAGACTTCAAAAATGAGGTCTGTCATACTTCGCTTGTGAACAAATGATATTAATCATTCATCCTCGTGTTGTCTCACTGATGTGGAAGACCACGTCAACGAAACTGATCAACACAGACTCATCTAATAAGACTTCAGCTGTCCATCAGCATGCGTAAAATCAACCTAGATCAAATATCTTTGAAGGCACTTAATTTGTGTGACAGAATATTTGTACGAAGGATATTTGAAATTCATACGGGGGATATTTGAAGCGTCAATGAGGCTCACAACAAATTGGAAGCGACGGCTGCCGCGGTTCTGACGACTGAGGTTACGATGCCTGCGAGCCGCTATCACCGCTCCGTCATACTTGCGATACCGGCACATGTTTTTAGGACATATTTGATGCATTTTCAGCAGTGTCAGAGCGCGATATAGCCGAGACAAAAATACCACGAATGAACTCACGCGCTCTAGGCTTCCATTAGCTTACATTAAAGTAATGTAAACTGTCTATTTGCCGGACAGTAATTAGAAACATTAATGAGAATCTTGAGTTCTTTATATTAGTTCGTTTACAAATTAAACAAATTCAAACAGGAGTCATAAGTTGAAGAAGAAGTCTTCATTAGGAATAGTATGCTGAGGAGCTGGTGTCTGTCTTATTTGGGGCAGGCATTCTCTCAGTAGGCGTATCATCTCATTATAAATGGACTTTAGTTCTAAGTGCACATGGTTTTATAGTCAAGTAAATCGAAGCCTTATTATATGAGATTAAGATCTTGCTAAGATAACGAACCTGATACTCTATTCTGGTGACTTTTTTGCACCGCCACCCACTGGATTATATGGCTGCCTCAGGAGCTGCCGCTTACGTGTGCTGCTTTGCTCATTATAAGTAATGGGGTGCTACCGTTCGGCCTTATAAACAGCTCACCCTGGGGCCCAGCACTGCTATAAACAATCTTTAAATGAGCTGCTACCGTTCGATTGTTTAAGCGGCACACCGCTGCGCTGTGCGCCATTACGCTTGAGAACACGCGTCGCAAGTCCTTCTGTGGCGGCGTGATGGTCGTACCACCCTCCCCGTAGGCTGGTGATGTGCCCTCAACATCTGGGGACTGGGGGTGTGTCCTCAACATCTGTGGACTGGTGATGGCAGTGTCCTCAACATCTGGGGACTGGTGATGGCAGTGTCCTCAACATCTGTGGACTGGTGATGGCAGTATCCTCAACATCTGTGGACTGGTGATGGCAGTGTCCTCACCATCTGGGGACTGGTGATAGCAGAGTTCTAAATATCTGCGGGCTGCATGAAGACGACTGTCTGGCCGATACCTCCGGGCTTAAAACATTAGATCTTATTGTACGCCATGAAATAGTCCATCTATTTTTAGGGNTGTGGACTGGTGATGGCAGTGTCCTCAACATCTGTGGACTGGTGATAGCAGAGTTCTAAATATCTGCGGGCTGCATGAAGACGACTATCTGGCCGATACCTCCGGGCTTAAGATGGTTCTATCGTTGGCCTCTGTAGAGTTGCGATGGTTCAGTGTTACTGCCATCCTTAATTGAGTTAAAATGGTAGGCTCGGGCTCACAATCCTCTTGAGGGCTTAGGAAGGTTGTGTCAATTGGAACTGAGGGCTTAGGAAGGTTAAGTTGGTAGGAACTGCAAGCTTAGGAAGGTTGTATCATTAGGAACTGTGGGCTTAGGAAGGTTGTGTCGTAAGGAACTGCATGCATAAGGTTTTTTCAATAGGAACTGCGGACTTAAGAAGGTTAAGTCAATAGGAAATGGGGGTTTTACAAGGTTCAATGAATAGGAGCTGCGGGTTTGGGAAGGTTTAATCAAAAGGAACTGTAAGATTAGGAAGATTGTATCAGTACGAACTTCAGGCATAAGGAGGTTCAGTAAATGCGAACTGCAAGCTTAGGAAGGTTTGGGAATTGGAGCTTAGAGCTAAGAATGCTTGTGTCATTACCGTCGATTGATTCACGAAAGTCCACCGGCGGCTTCTGTTGGATTTTGACACTCGATCACAGTAATATAAGGTCTGTGATTTCTCTTCTACCCTCTCATATTTCATCATCATCTACTTAGGGTCATTGGCTGTTCAAAAACATTATCCTCCAACTAAAGTTCCTTTCGCCAATATTCATTACTGATTCATTATAAAAGATTATTCATGATCGAGATACTGTTGGAGTCTGCATTTGTCACCGCGGGCTCACAGCGGCTGAGCAATTGACTCAACATCTCCAAAATTGACCTGTGGTTGATTTTGGATTACTTGAGTTTCGATGCATTGCGAAGTGTCGAACTGGTCATTACATTCGTATGCAATTTTGGTAATTGATGAATTCAAGGGAATTAAGCATCAAATTGTTGTTAGTTCTCTGGCACAAAAGAAAGCTCATATCTTTGATGAATGTTGATTCTGCAAAGGATGGTACGTGATACCTAAATTTTCAGCATACCTTTATTAAAAACTTATTTATGAATAGTGAACATATTGTTTTTGAATTCAGGTAGTAAAATTGTGCACAAATGATAGACCATTGGTTACACCATGTAACATGATTTGATTCCGGACAGCTGCAATTGGGCTTCATTTCCAAAATTCTTTCAGTCAAGGTAATAGAAAATACCCTTTATTCCCAGGAAACTCTACTTTTGCATAAAACTTTGTTTTGCATTTGTCAGTGGTACCATATTGAAAAATTTCAGTCAATAACCTGCCCGCAAAAATAAATTTCTAGCGTTAATTTTTTTTCCTTTCCGTTAGTCATAAAATTAGAGGAAATTATGGATTGAATCCAGGATTAAGACGGGAGTAAAATTTTCACATAATTTCACAGACTGCTTAGTATTTCCCTTTTTCTAGACGATGTGCGTCACAACTGCAAGCCTCTGCCTTCTCTCCTTTACCACCCCTTCACGTAGGGGTGCGTGGATGGGTGTGCATAATTGAGCTTCTTTTCTATGCGTCTCCGGAATTGTAAGTTCTTGTGACTAAACACCCACGTGCACGCCTGATTTAAACCACAAATTCTTCAAGCCGATGGGTCGTCCTTTATTTTGGACCACATCCATCTATGGAAGTTCTGTATAAAGAACTTATCGTGAATCGACTGCTTAAGAATGCAAAGAAAGATCTATTGTTATAAAACAGTAATTTTTATAGTCCGTGTTTAATTGAATAGACATTCTGCAGACTTAAGCAACACCGCAGCTAATTCTAAGCCCATGAGTTGGTTTTGGTTACTGATGCAAGGAATTACTTGAAATGACTCATTATTTAAGTTCTTGTCAGTTGCCTTTCAGAGATGACGCATCATTGGATTTCAATTCGTTTTCATTTTTGTAATGTAGAAAGTCATAAATAACATTAATTTTACTTGATAGCATTCCTTATGAAACGTTTTAGTTATAAAGGAAGTTGTCAGTGACGCGTTCGATAAAATCTTTGAATTATTACCCCCATGAAACCGATACCACTAAAACGCTTTAGATCTCACTAAAGACACCAACTATTGTATGGAGACAGGCAAACAGATCAGGAGAGATCTGTATAGAACATTGATACATTTAAAGGCGAACATGTTCTAGAAATTTCAAAATGAAATCATAACTTAGGTCCTAAATTTACGTGATGTTCAAGGCAAGAGGACTCGAAAAAGTTTCTATCTCGTCGCTACCTATAAAAGGTCAAAATGTGTGAAATCAATTTATAATGAGATCCCATGTGAGAAAATCACTGTTCCACATAATGTAAGATTGAAAAATTCGCCTTGTAAGTTGAGAGATCAGTCAGTTATAAGAACATCTTCGTACAGTTGCAACTCAGATTTTATGAGTTTGCTAGCGTTCCCATGTAGTCAAAAAGATGCCAAATCTCAAGTGAAATAATGTAACTTTCTGTATCACTGCAACGGACTGCCGTCTATGACTAAGTCTCGCTGGTTATAATGTAAAAAGTGATAGCTGGATGTAATGTAGAAAGTGTAATATAGAAAGTAATTTGTAACGTAGAAAGCGATACATTACTTTAATTTTAATTGACCAAGTCTTCTATGACCAGGTCTCGCTGGTTAAAACGTAGAAAGTCATAGCTGGATGTAATGTAGAAAGTGTAATATAGAAAGTAATTTATAACGTAGAAAGCGATACATTACATTAATTTTAATTGACCAAGTCTTCTATGACCAGGTCTCGCTGGTTAAGGATATGCGCTCGATAATCTGGACTCGTGAACTTTCTCTTATCTAATTCCTTCGGTGTGTAAATAAATGGTTGCACACAAAAAATATGTGGGGATAATCGCAGAACTTCTTCTGAGGATTTATATTTTATCCGAGCTTTCGAGTCGTTCAACACAACTCGTTATCAATGGAACAAGATTTTGAATACTGTGATGGATAAGGGGGGGGCACGTACCTCGTGAACAGAAGTATAATTTTTTGGGGCAATGTATTTTATCGCTATGCAAGCAAAGTTATCTCTCCTAATCAAACAAATTTGCGCTATTGGATAATCCCGTAATAAGAGTTCGAGGATTCAATGTGCCTGTTACAAGGATTTTGATTTTTATGGCAGCAAAACGCTCCTAAAAGTTGTCTATGCGTACCAAAACTATATACATATACCTGTATGGATTATGGTATAGTATAGATTCTCGTTGATAACTCATGCTCTATAGTACACGAG
Organism: Orchestia grillus; assembly: GCA_014899125.1. Classification (NCBI taxonomy): domain Eukaryota; kingdom Metazoa; phylum Arthropoda; class Malacostraca; order Amphipoda; family Talitridae; genus Orchestia; species Orchestia grillus. The sequence continues at coordinate 6,091 of VOMN01118855.1, read as the reverse complement.
CGAGTGGAAATTCGTGCAGCAGGCGCATTTCTTACGGTGCTTGTTACCTGTTGAAAACTATACTATAGTCTTGATTACCGACATTATAATCTAACAGGTCAAGTAACGTTGTGAAATAACTTGAGTGAAACAACCAGTTTCTTACTTCAATGTTTTCTTTCAGGAATTTCCAGGTATTGATAGCACGTGTACATTTCTAGACGAGAGACAACGTGCTATGGAATACACTCAGATTGAGTTGCTTCAAATGAAGGTCAGCTCAACTGGTCCCTTCCAATGGGAAAGAGATACGAGCATTGTACAGTATAGACGGTTTGTGTGAGTGAATAAGTGTAAATGTTCTCGTATATGCACACACACATTTATGAATGCTCATTACTGTTCGCATATGCACGCATGCATGCATAAGTGCTCATTTCTTCTCGTATATGATTGTACGTATTCATAAAAATGCTCATTACTGTCGTATATGCTCTATGCATTCGTAAATGTACGTAGATAAGAAAAAGAGAACAAGTTGCAATAAATTCAGGAACAAGAGATATTTTAAGGTAGATTTGTTATTGAATGCGAATGATGCCAATCCGGTAAGCGAAACCGTTGCTTTCTGTCGCAACCCGTATAAATCAGAATTACCGTTTAGTTACTGCAAGTTAATCCAGTTACTGATGCATGCTAACCATTAGTCCATGCATTGTAAACATTTGCAAGCTTAAATGTATGTATCTGCCGTAGTTAAAAATGCGAGACATCTCCAACGAAATCTATTACTAGCACAGGCTTCCTTGGAGCGGACACAGGAGAGCTGTGCAGCTCTGGCCTGCAGCCGACACGCAGGTACGCTAGTGGCCGCTGCAAGAGCAACAGTTGTTTTTTCTTCGGACACTTCTGCAGAACATTATCCCACAAACACTCAGAGTAAAACCTATGTTTTTTTTATAATAGGCCCCACGAAAATGAGTCAAGTAAAGATATATTCACCTGCGCTCTATCCATCTATATATACGTAAATAAATAATTTAATTTTTTTAAAAGATGTTCCGGATACGATGGATTAAAGTAATGTAAAAAATCTACAATTTTACCATCATATTTGAATTTTTCTTTTTTAATGAGTTATCTGGTTAAATTTTATTCCTACAATAAAATTACCATTATTACAAAAATTGTGTTTAGTTGCTTAGGAAACTTAAAGTTAATAAAAAGTCCATTATGGAATTTCAATAATTTTTTAACACAAAACATTTTATATTACTGTTCATTCAAGCCATATTGTGAACTCATAATCCAGGCGTAATTCATACTGTAAATATTTGAACCCTAGTAATCAACAAAATTTCCCATAATATGAAACCAACAGACTCAAAATGTCATAATTAAAACTGAAGACATGATAAATGTTGAAATAGTGGATATTGTTCAGAGACACTCAATACAAGTCAATAATCAAGTAAGAAAAATTCGATATCGGGCTCTCACTTCCAATTATTGGTAATCAAATTCGAGGAAAATCTAAACAGTTTCATACGCAGAGCAGCACTCCTCTGTCAAAGCGCGTCAAATTCACCAATTTCTAGGTGACACATTCGAGCCTTCAGAGAAGCGGACGTGTCCAAGTCCGCAGAAACTAACACCGCGTCAACGTACTTCCGCGCGGTGCCACATATATTCATGGCGACTTTATGAACTGCTCAAATTTCCATGACTCCAATCCATAAATTACGAGACAATAAGCATACTTTGAATTCGGTTACATTAAAGGGGTCTAATTTTATTTAGGGAGCAAGTCTAATACTGAGAATGATCGTAACGAGGAAGATAGCAAGCACCATTTTCTTCTGATCGTATCCTGGTTGAATCTTGACCAAATCGAGATAAAAGGTTCGATCTGAAGCTTCTTTGAAGGACTTGCCGAAGAATGCAATTCAAAGTCAAATGGTGCGCACGAATGTTCATCAATAGTTACTTGACTCGTGCAATCGGTGCGATTGGCAAGTGTCTCATACCATCTCGAGAGTTATGGCTGTGGCCAAGTATACTCGAGCCCATTTTCGGTCATGTCTCTCCAGCATGCGCCAAAAAGCATGCTTCACTTTTTATGAGCTGCCTTCAAATCATCCCCGTCGCAGCTATGATTCTCTGCGCAAAAACACAAGTAAAAAATGCTCCCAAAATTCCAAGCATTGTTAACTCGTCGTCATCATGTTCGACTTGTCAAGAATATAAATCGACGGGTTCGACATGATTAAAAACGTAGGTGATGATCAGGTGCTCCAGTCGTAACTGTTACTCTCCATAGAAGATTGTAAAAGATTATCTCCTGATTAATAAGCTATAATCATATGGCAAAATGTTAGTAATGTCCTCCTGATCTTTGACATTTTCATGAATGTTATTTCTCTGGGAGACAATTTCAACATGAAGTCTTGTAGCAATTAGTGCTGATAAGAGCTGATTAGCCGTCAGTTTACTACACTGACTTTTGTGTTTTCCAAGAGTCATTCGATAATTTCCTTTCAACCTGCCTGTCAATTTGGCTTGGGATGAGATAAAGTTTATCATTTTTATTATTTTGCCTCTCAATTAATTTTCAGTAAAGACATAAATATCCAGCAGCTCGGTACTCGAAAAAGCAACGGTAATCTTTACTGGCTGTTTCCTTTACAACGCCGCGTTTACTTGCTGTGTCCTTTACAACGCCGCGTTTACTAGTTGTCCTTTACAACGCCGCATTTACTAGCTGTGTCCTTTACAACGCCGCGTTTACTAGCTGTCCTTTACAACGCCGCGTTTACCAGCTGGCCTTTACAACGCCGCGTTTACTAGCTGTATCCTTTACAACACTGCGTCTATTTGCTGTATCCTTTACAACGCCGCGTCTGCTTGCTGTATCCTTTACAACGCTGCGTCTATTTGCTGTATCCTTTACAACGCTGCGTCTATTTGCTGTATCCTTTACAACGCCACGTCTGTTTGCTGTATCCTTTACAACGCCGCGTCTACTTGCATGAGAGTGTGTTCCATTGGCCGGCACGGAGTAGAAATGTACGGAAAGCCAATGGACACTTTACCATGTCAAGCGAAATCTTTAAATCCTATTGATGAAACACGTGATGCAAATGGATGTAATTGGCCCGGATTCAACTGGTTAGGTGAAAACAAATGGTCCTACATTGCACGCTCGTACGTTAACATGATATAACAGGCGGCGGTGTGATGAGGTCCTAAAACAAATGGTCCTGCATTGCTCGCTCGTACATTAAAATGATATAACAGGCTGAGGTGTGATGAGGTCCTAAAACAAATGGTCCTGCATTGCTCTGATATAACAGGCTGAGGTGTGATGAGGTCCTAAAACAAATGGCCTTACATTGCACGCTCGTACGTTAAAATGACAGGCTGAGGTGTGATGAGGCTCACAGCGGCCGACGACTATAGTCCCAGAAGTACAATGAGAAATTTGAGAAAAGCTAGAATTTATTTTAATCATTTGAGAACAAAGGAGTATTTACGTTGTGTCAAGTCAAAGAATACCTTTTAGCAAACGAAATTCACATGTCATCATCCGGTGCATGATCGATCGCCTCCTTTTACTCTACGGACGGTCCATCACATAGTTTCATAACGTAACTCATACATATGCGTAACATTGCATGCGTAACGGAACACTCTAGGAAAACGGCTTGATAAAATGATGTCGGATTCAATTATTTTTCTGAGCGCGAAGTATATGAAGTCTGTCCCCAAGACGAGGCTGGCCTGATGTCCAGTCATGACGAGTCAGCCAGCGTTTCTTGTGTGGTTCGGACCTGAGCGTGGCGGCTCCAGAGAGCCCTGAACAGCCGTCAACCTTGGAAATTTATCTCAAAAACTTAACTTTTCTAGTAGGTATGCTTCGAGAAATTGAAACTCGTTATCTTTTCCTTATTTTACGTACAATTGATACTTGATTTTCATCAGTATTATTGATGATATTTTGTTTTTATTCTTTTTGTCATTATTGAAATAATTGCTATTCATATTATTTTACTTAATTATCATTCGCGAAGATTTAGACTCGATATGCGCATGACATTAGTATTTCACAAGCGATTTCACCCACAACAAAGAAGGCAGCTGAACTCAGAACTTACAAGTAGGTGTCACATGTGAGAACATGGCCTCGCCGGATGTAAATGAACACTTCTCAAATTTGGACTGGTAATTACGAGATGAAAAGGAAAGCAGCCCGTGATCATGAGAGAGGGCTTTTGGATGCGCGGCTAGCAGGTCTTGCTGCCGCACGTGAACTGAACCTTGAGCTCTGAAGGCGAGCCTCGCAAAGGCATTTTTTTGAGCTATGTTATACCTACTTCTTCTTTTAATTATCCTTCTGAAGATTTTCTTGGCAAATACGCGTAATTAGGAGCTTCATTCGCTATTTTATTCTGAAAGCAGATGCTCAAACTCCGTACCCTTATAGTTTGAGCGAAGCTTTTCAACCACTTCACACGTGATAATATTGCTACGAGCTGACTCCAACTTCCGAAGATAACTTCCCAGTCTTCATGAACCCTCTGATGAAAATTGGCAATATTTTACTAAAATGTTATTGCTAGCTAGTCCTACTGCGCTACAAGTGCAATATGTAACGTCTGCTGGTAATAAAAATCGTTGTTTATGTCAGGGATGTGTGTAATAGTTCTGCAATGGTATCATAAAATAATTTCAATTGGATAATCCATGGTTTTATTTGCAGCTCACACGGACGCTCAAGATGAGCTTGTTTATTTGGGGGAAAAAATCAGTTATTACCAATTAGAATGATATATTTTTGACTGTTTAACATAAGACGCACTTTTTTGCCGCTACCATCCAATATTAAGTTGTCTGTACGTAAATTGTCCTTCACATTCAATGGTAACTATGTATAAGTAAGAGTTTCAGACAATATATTTGCATAAATACGACGCTCAATCGTGTCTAAGTATGGGTTTTTCGAATCTCTGACCTTATAATGCACGGACAATTACAATTTCTAAGCAAACACTCGCATCCCACGCTAAATGCAGTGAAACTTTCATCGAGACTCGATCAGCTGCAGCATTTGGAAGGGCGCGTCGCTGCGGCGGGGCTCTAATTTGATTCCTGCTAGTATCGCGTGCGATCTGTTCAATGAATTCTGAGTGCTGCTTTCCGCTTGTTTACGGCAGTTTTACGGCGTGCATTAAATGGCTTCCCACGATCTATTGCGATAAGTTCATTAAATTCGATTCCGATCATTGTGTCTGTCCGCCAATTGTCATCATCCTTTGTACCGCCCGAGCGAGGCGGTATTCTTCTCCTTCATTACGGCGCTACAAAAGAGATCTAGAATCTTTTCCTGTTCCTTTTGCGTCTGAATTTAGCTTTGTATTGTTTCTCGAACGTCATTTTCAAACTCATAAAGTTGTTCTAACAAGAATTAAAGTCAAATGTCTTTATTTATTCCAGCACAGGAGCGACTCTCAGCCGCAGTGAGAGCCCCTGATGTGCTAGTGTTAACTCCTTCCTGTTCGTATGTTCTAATTTGTTTAACATTTTTATAACTTGTTTTTATCGCCATACTGTTTGAGATGTTGCCTTACTCAGCAATTATTTTTGAGAGTTCAAAATAATGAATATTATGTAGAAAACCTCGCAACTTCCATCGTAAGTTATAGAACTGCTCTATAGTGTAAGATACTGATGAACATTGCTTTATGTCATCATCGATACTATAATTTTTTCTGTAATAATAATTCTAACAATTTTCATCATCGTAACCGGCTATCCATATTTCAATTCTCTCGCACTCTAAAGCAACTTGGAGCTTCAAGTACAGATTCGAAAATATCGTTAACTTTTCCCCTATACTCGCTTGAAAATGAAATACGTGAATTTACGTATTACATTCATTTTAAAATAGCGAAATTTGGAATCCTCTACACCAATGGTTCTCAATCTATTGTAAGATTTTTGAAGTTTTTAACTGACTTGCAGTCTGGTGAGCATTAACAGTTTATCACACATGGTGGCTCAATATATACATATACTTGCATGCTAAATAACCCCTGCTGGTAACGTACGGTCA
>VOMN01118846.1:0-30637 GCA_014899125.1 Orchestia grillus | reverse complement strand
CTGACTTCTCGAGTCCCTGACTTCTCGAGTCCCTGACTTCTCGAGTCCCTGACTTCTCGAGTCCCTGAATCCTCGAAGGCGCTGATGTAGTAAATTTAGAGCCCTGGATGATCCGAATGCGAAAATTTAATTGAAATTAGGATTTTTTTTGCTAGAGGTACGTTCTTGGTTTACCGTTTGTTCGTGAAATTGCTTCAGAAAATGTAAAAATTTTTGTTGCCTTTGGTATCCCACTTCCTCGAAGCTTGTTCATGTTGTGGTGAATAGAACATAGCATGTAGAAATTTATGTGAACTTGAACTAGGCATGTTTTAGTTGGAATATGAATCACCTATAACTGCGAAGGTTATTTTTATGTTGTTGGACTGGGGGTGTTTTTATGGTGTTGAGCTCTTCTATGTGATTCATTTAGATTAAATATGTGTTTGTAGAAATATTCATTTTATTACTGAGAACACCCTCCCTTAATTTTAACCCCACATTCCTCTCAACACCTGGTCTACCATACAAAATAAACATCACTAATTACCAGCTTGTTCCAATGGGTCTGCTCTAGTTCTTGTAATTAATTTTCATTCGTATTACCACTGATCCCATCCATAATAAAAATCAAGTGAAATTAATAATTCGAAGTGCCGATAAAGGCAACTGAAGAATCTGACATGGATCCGTTAGACCTACCGGGTAGACAAAAGGCAAAGAACACGTCGCTCATCACACGAGTCCATTACACCTACCGGGTAGACGAGGCAAAGAACACGTCACTCATCACATGAGTCCATTACACCTACCGGGTCGACGAGGCAAAGAACACGTCTCTCATCACCTGACGATGTGCAGCACGACGCTGGTGTGGTGCGCATGGCCAAGAACAGCATCGAGGGCCGCCGTGCTGCCAAGAAGAGCCACTTTTGGTTCGGCGTCGTCCTCTTCTGGGGCTTGGCTACTCTCGTCCTCAACATCGGTGCGCATGTGGGGATTGGTGACTCAGAGCTCTTGGGCTTGGGTTTGTGCTGAGCTTTGTGACGAAATTACGGTTTTTAAAGTGAGGTAAAAGATCGTGAGGGGCCAGTTATTAATGGCTCGCTATTACCACTGCTGATCTGCGTGATATGTTTCGCTTCATGTCTGTCCTTTTGGGCTAAATTATCTCTGTGGTGTTGTAAACGATGACTTATCTTTTAAATTGTGAGACGTACGGCGTGTCATATTCCAAGCCCTGAAGCGCTAGAAAAACCTCGAGAGCGCTAGAAATTCCTTATTTAATTGCTTAGAGATGAGTTTTGAATTTCTGCCCTGTGTTGTTACGAGAGTACGCGGTTATAAGCAAACAAGATAGTTACAGTCTAAGTATTATGTCGCATAATTTCTAAAAGCGAACGCGTCCTGGAATCGTTACGAAGAAAACTTTTTTTTTCCTCACGCTACTTGAAGTAGCGGAGCTTTCGAGCACTTTTACGGAGCTTGCTTCCAAGGCAAATAAATTCAATATTGGACGACTAATGGGAGCATCTTAGTATGTTATAGATTGCTGAAGAGGTGCCAGTGTATTCATTCTTCGTTAGATAATAAAATCGTAAATGGTCGTGTAGTCGAAACGCACAACAATGAATAAATTCTTATCATTAGAATGTAGTCTTTATTAGTTAGATTGTTATTCACAGTATTTCTTTACATTATTCAATTATTTTCCTCCTACGAACTCTTTCATAGATTCTCTTGCATTCCTTCACTGGTAATCAGTTTGTTTTCCCGTTCAAGCATCCATAATTATCGATAACTTTGGCCGCCCAAGCGCAGGTATCGCCACTGCATAGTTGATTATACTGGGGGTTTCAGAACTCTTTGAACAAACTTGAACTTTAAACTCGTTTCGGTGAAATAAACGTTTTACTTAATGGAGGCATGTCTGAAAATGATTTGTTAAAAAATTACGCAGATTTGAATGGAATTTAGAGCGTATCTGTAGGAAAATAAGGAATCAAAATCAGAACAAGTTTATTATTCATTATGATCGATTAATGCAGAGCTTGAAGATAAGTTGGGTGTTCACAGTAGGTGTTCGAAATTCCATTCGTCTGCTGTGATGCATGCGTGGAAGCGCCGGCGCAATGATTGCCGAACTCGTGCAAAGACACAAGAAATTTCAATAAGCCCTACAGAGGCGTCAATAATCCGGCCAATGAGATCTTTTTTTCAAACGGAGCTGGTGTTTCATACGCCCAATTCTTCCAAGTGTCCCAAAAGTAGAAATCTAGGGACGTCATGTCAGGAGACCTCGGTGGCCAGGAGATGGGCGCAAGACGACCAATCTAAGACCTGCACAACAACTATCTAAAAATCCGCAGCACCGTCATGTTGGAGCAGCATTCCTCTTCGGTTTGCTGAAGTGGCATCTTGTTAGAACTCGGGAAATACTTCATTAAACAACGTTCAATAAACGCGTCCGAAAAAGATCTCATCGGTAGGATTATTGACGCTTCTGCAAGGATTACGGACATTTCTGGTGTTTTCGCACGAATTAACAATTATTGTGTCGGCGCTCTCACGCATGCATCACAGCAGACGGACGGAATTTCGAACACCTACTGTGAACACCTAACCTACCTTCAACTTCTTACCTTTCAAGTCCACGTAACTTTTTAATTAAGCATTTTCGCAAATACTTCCATAGAGTAAATTATGTTTCTTTCACCGAAACGAAGCTTGTGTTAAGGTTTGTTTAAAGAATTATGAAGTACCCTAGGTATCGACGGGGAGCGAAAAAACTTGACTCGTGTCGAACTTTTTGCAGCCCAAGGTATGGGGTGGCGTCAGCTGCTGTACCACGTGCTGCCGGTGGTCGTATGGGGCACCCTGGTGTACAAGTGGCTGGGTGTGCTCAGGGTGAGCTGGCTTCTCTTGCGTCAGTACAACATGGTTTGGGAGACCGCCATCCGTCTCCTCGCCGTCTTCCTCGGTGTCCAGATATTGGTGAGGGCATGTGTGGTGAGAGGAGTGTCTTGGGGGGGCTATTTTGGCTTCTTGCTAGTTTTAGATGTCTTGTGAGTCTTATTCTGTGATTGATACACGGTGCAGAGATCGCGATTTCAGGCGAAGCTTTAAACTGGGATAGTATTAATTGAAAGGGGGTCTAATTGGAGTGCAAATTTGCTTAACGTAGATTCTAATTGGGTTACCTGTTAATGAAAATTTACATTCAAATGGAATATTTAGTAGAGTACTTGAGAAATTTCATATCACCAATTGGTGAGCTCGTTTACTTTTTATTGGAACAAGCTGCTTAATTGGACTCGCTTAACTCGTTCCAATTAAGAGCGTTACCTGTACTTTAAGCAAAGTTTCTTTTGGTACAGAGGCTGTTGCTTACCTGCTCCTTGTGTATATTATGTATATATAATTTTAACTTTGGGTGCTGACAACTCTCCAGGGGCATTGGATGAGCAATAGGGTTAGATGAATTAGGGTTCTCTATCGTGTGTCATTTCGACGGGCGCTGTTAGGTTCCTTCAGCTACAGATAGGTCTTCGGGACTTCTATCTTTTATGCCCACTTCATTTCTATTAATTTCACACCTTCTTCGCTTTCTCTTTTTCGTCTTTTCTCCCTCTTCATTCTGAACTTGATGTATCTATGCAGAAAGGATCCTGTGTGGGAACACACTTTATGCTTGGATTCCTTTTTCTCTTGACTCCGTACTAAATGATCCCTCCTTTTTGCTGTTCTTGAATCTCATTTCACATGGATTGAGAGGTATAAACCATGACTATTTTAGCAGTAAGAACAAAAACAATAATAAGGAGAAAACACATGCATGTTGGTGCTGTAGAGAGCGGGTTACGATGTAGAAGAAACCATCGACCACTCATTTAAAATATCAAGCTCATAAATATATTCATACAAGTGGACGCATGAATTTCTAATGTAAGCGGATCCTTGGATCTATACACGACTTTTATCAATGCTGCGTAAAGGAAAACGAAACAGTTTTTGCCTTTTATTTATTCAGTTGTCTGTATTACCCTCGGATTTAATGGGGTTTGCAATTCAGAATGGGGTTCCTACTGCTGGTCCTAGTAAAAAAGTTGAAAAGCAGCTGCTGTACAGCAGAACACACTGAGCTCCTTTACGCACGTGCGGCCACTCTAAAAATTTACGGACTCGTGTGTGCAGACACTTCAATACCTCACGCTCCGCTCGTGTGGCATAGGGTGAGCCATAGGCAATAAGGTTAGCTTAGCTAAGTTCGGCTACCATACTTTATTAATACTGGCGTCTCCAGAGGGCACTGTTAGGTTACCTCAGCTCTAGCCAGACCTCACGACCCTTCCAGCCCACTATATGAGCTTGTACTTGTGCAGGTGTTCAGTTTCCACGCCCGTCTTGTGCTGGTGGGAGGGCTGGTGGTGGCTGGTTGCTGGCCCCTGCTGCTGCACTCCCGCCCTGCCCCTGCTGCGGTGCCTAAGCCCCCTCCCTCCGGTGGGGGCGGCTCCCGGGGGGACACGGCCCTCATCCTGTCCTGGCTGGGGGCCTGTCTGCTCCTCTCTTCCTTCGCCATCCTGCCTCCCGTCGTGGGAATGGCGCCTGTCTATCCCATGGTGTGAGTTGCGTCTCTGGAGTGTCCGTTTGCGTCTCTGGAGTGTCCGTTTGCGTCTCTGGAGTGTCCGTCTCCTGAAAGTGAGATTTGGTTCTGTGGAGACCTGAATGTAAATTGATTTGCTTCCGATTCATATGATAAAAACAGACTTGGAGAAGAGGTAGACCTTGTATGTTGGTCACGCCGCGTTTGCTTGATCTACACCTCCTCTGTTGGTAGGCTTCGGAACTTCTATCTTTCGTGCTGCCCACTTAACTTCTTTCAACTTTCGCATCTCTTTCGCTATCTTTTCTTTGTCTTTTCTTTTTCTTTATTCGGAACTTGCGGTTTCTATACGCAAGTGATCCTACGTGGTAGCACAGCTTGTGTATCGATTCCTCGTTCCCTACAGTGCACACTAAATGATGCCTTCTTCTCTTCGCACTCTTTGGATCACACTGCATGGGGATAATGAGCTCTGAGCTAACAAATAAATATAAGATAATCTAATCTTCGCTTGGTCTAAATTGGTCTTTTGTCTGCTACATGGCTGACCAGAAAGTCGAGTCATGTAAAAGCTGTTGGTACAAGTGCAGAGTCAGTGTGACAGTGCAAATTAAACTGATTGCTTGTAGTTTTGAGGTATTTTAACAAATCCAGCTCGAACTCTAAAACAGATATCCAAATCTTTAATGATCTATGTGTTATGGCGAAAGTAATATATGTTAAACACCCTGGATGTTCAAGTTGAAGGTGATACATGAAATATTAACCAAGCAAGTTCTTATTCAGAGTTTCACAATTTTAGTAGAGGAACTGAAGAATGCCGCTTTTCTAATTACTTACCCAGGGTTATCGCTTTTCATCATTCACCTAAGAGTGAAGTATAGCGTACTTCTCTCAAGAGATGGCCGAGGTGTTTACTGCCGACCTCACTTCGTTTTAATTACTGATGAGGGTCCTGGCGAGATGTGATGTGCCAGAGTGTGATGACGGTGCGTTAATTCTATGTGCAGGTTGTTGGCTGGCTTTGTCGCGCTGTTGCTGGGCTGCTTTGCCCTCTACTGGTGAGTCTGCCTTCTTTTTTCTTCTGGGGAACAGGGTCCTTGTTCGTATAGGTGAGCATCTCTTCCTCTAGGGGACGCGGTCCTTATTCCTGGTGATGAACGTCCTTATCTTTGGGGGGATGGAGTCCTCATTCCTGGAGGTGAACGTCCTTATCTTTGGGGGAATGGAGTCCTTATTCCTAGGGATGAACGTCCTTATCTTTGGGGGGATGGAGTCTTTATTCCTGGAGGTGAACGTCCTCATCTATGGGGATAGGATCATTTTTTTTGGTGGTGAACTCATTCATCTCTGGGGGAATGAGGATGCTTCCTTCATACGAGTACTAGTAATAAGTACTTTGCTCGCTAGAAATAAGTACAAGCTTGTATTTCTCCTTTGAGAATAACACCTTTCTTTGCTGTTGCAAACCGCCTGTTTGAAAATGATTACTAAAGAGTTTTTTTCGTGTGGTCTATTTTTTCTGCAGTAGAAGTTCCATGAGGCTGTTGGGATTTTTGGCGTTGTGTAGATGTGTGAGATCGAGTACGTATTGAAGAACAGAACTTACACGTTCTTGTAAAGCAGTGCTGACCAGAAAGTCAACTTTTTCAATCCGATTATTGAGTATCAGGTTTTTCAGTGAGCTCTGCGGTGAAGATAGTCACAATAAGACGTTGAACTACCCCGGTGCTTAGGTGCTCATTTCAATTTTTGATGGAATAAATGAATGGTTACTGCGGTTGCCACTTACCCGTAACTCGCCAGACAAACGCTACCGCCCCTGAAAATAAGCTTGGCTACTGAACATCAAGTTAGGATACCTTGAATACCTTAAAGATGTTTGGGCCTTCACACCCGGGCAACACTGGGGTGCTGCCGCTTTGTATGCATGATGTGCCTTCGCATATCCGCGAGCTGTTGAATGAGACCGTTTCCCTGAGCACGCGTTCAAAATACCATCTTACATGGAAAATGCAGGCAACTTTGCGGCTTAGTATCCCATAATATGTGACGCTCCAGTCCGGCGTGTTGAGCCTACGTCTACGTACAACATACGTATCGAGCATACAACTAGAGACCATACCATACCATCAGTGAAGCAACAAATATAATTGTAAGAAAAATATTACTGCATAAATTTATTTTTAAAATTGGGGTCACGCTCATTATCCGTCAGACCATCGGAGAACGAGATAATGTCCGTCTCTGCTGGAGAAAACCCATTCATTTTAAGAACAAATATTTAAATCCCGTCCCATTAGACGAGTCGTCTGACGAGTACAGTGACACTTCTCATGAGGCTGTGATTGTGGAAGCGATGGCGCGGGCGTGGTTCTGAGGAGGAGAGCTCTGGATTTGCTGTGTGGAGTGGCTTCTATTAGTTAAATTAAATGTGTAAGATGTTGAACGACATAAAATGTACGTATATATGTGTTTCATTTTGAGTATATTATAATTATAGTGTGAACTAGAACATAATGCAAAATTTACTTTGCCTCCTGCAATCAAACTACAGAGGGAGCATTTGTTTACGTCACTAAATGGCCTTGCTGCAAGATATCTCCCTTGCATTGTACCATTCTGTGTATGATCTTCGTTTGCTGCCTGTCTTCTACTAGTGTGAGCTTGTGCATACATTTTAACGAAACATATTGATTCGCCAAAGAATTTGGCGTTATTACTCAAGGGGCGTGCATTTTTGTCTTATTTATCTATTTTAAGGATTTTTTTCATCTTTTAGGGCCACTCAGGATAAATAAACCTCGTGTAAGTCGCGAAGAGCGGTGAAAATGATACGATGTTAACAAATTCTCAGAATTGCTTATTAAGGTAACTACTCGGCCACTTGGAATAGGTTTGACACACCTACCTGAATCACAGGTGCGGAGGAGACGGGAGCGGGCGAGCGAGCGGCGTGAGCGCTGGTAACGCTGTGCAGGGGCTGACGGTCGTGGCTACACTGGGCGTCATCAGCAGCACCAGCAGCAGTCTGGCGCACAAGACAGGGCTGCCTCTGATCAACCAGGCCGCCGCCTGGGCGCTCCTTGGTGAGGGCACGGCGGTGCGGGGACTTGTGTCTTGAAGTCCTGCGTCATGCGAGGTGGCTCTTCGCTACTAAAATGGGTCTTATTATTACTAGCTATGGTAGAGATTTTGTTCTCTTGTCTTTGTGCGAGGTGGCTCTTCGCAGCTAAAATGGATCTTATTTTTACGAGCTATGGTAGAGATTTTGTTCTCTTGTCTATGTGCGGGGTGGCTCTTCGCAACTAAAATGGATGTCATTTTTACTAGCTATGGTAGAGATTTGTTCTCTGATCTATGGTTCGCGTAGTAAAACCTCATTTTTCTGGTAAAAATGGAGATTTTGTGCTCTCTTCTTAGTGTGATTTACGAGCTAATTAAGCAGCATCTTCCTAGCTTGACTGGAAATTTCATTCACCTTTTTATGGTTCGCTTACCAAATTGAAGAAAAGTTCATGCTTCTACGTGATGATAAGAGACTGTGTCTCATTTGCTTCGGAACCTCATTGTTAGCATAGGCGTGAGGGCCGCTGCGTTACACCTGTATACTTCTGTACTCAGATCGTCTGTATTCTACTCCATGATCGTTTTCATACAGCAAAATGTTTTCACACAGCGATGAAAATGAGCTCAGGAATCGAAAGAGTTGAAGATCCATGTAGAAAGTGGTATTTTACATGTTTTTATTCTTGTGGATGTTTTTGATTTAAAATTATGTTGATCAATAAAGCTATTAACCAAGTAATTACGTACCTATGTATCTTATGATATGTGAGGTTACGCATGCGGTAAAAATTCTAGTTCATCCTTATTAACCCTTCACCACTTTATTGCTTTTAATTTTCATTTTTTAGTGGAAACAGACACTCCTTTTCTGATATTCACGTTAGAAAAATCTTACGCATTTAACTTTATTCTAAAAATTTGAGTCAGTTACTCGTGCCTTAATTATGAGTGTCTATTTTTCAGCGCATGTCGTTGTATGTTGTTATATACTTGCTTTTAACTTCAAGTGATATCTTTCACTCCTGAACCTTTCAAAACCACATCTTCTACATTGAGCCAAACTTCCAACGTCCTTAAAGCTAAGTACTCGTATTTACTTTCTCAATCCTTACTGAAAATAAATATGTGCAGTCGTGATCATTGTGATGCCACTGGTGTTGACGCAACATCATGTGCACAGTCGTAACATTACAGTGTATGTGCAGTCATAACATTACATGCACGTATAACGCATACCATTGAATGTGCAGTGGTGAGCATGGTGATGCCTCTGGTGGTTGGGTCCCGGCTGATCATGGGTCGGCTGCTGTGCGTGTGTCTGGCGCTGCTGTGCCCCTTCCTGCTGCTCTCCATCAGGCACGAAGCTTTCTTCTTCCTGGCGCTGTGCGTGGCCATGATGCTGTGGACGCTGCTCGAGTTCTACCTCACCGGCCACAACGCGCAGGTTCACCACGCTTCCTGGGTCGTGTTCTAATGTGTACAGTCGGCCCCCGCGCATGGCGCTAAATTGGGTCTAGCCGCTCTGTGCAGAGGCGGGGGCACGGCGACTGTAGAGCGCTAAATTGGGTCTAGCCGCTCTATGCAGAGGCGAGGAGACGACGACTGTAGAACCCTAAATTGGGTCTAGCCGCTCTATGCAGAGGCGGGGAGACGACGACTGTAGAGCGCTTTGCTGGGAGCAAAGTAGCAATCAATGCGGGGGAGAAGTGTAGAGGAAATATTCAACAATAGACAAAGTGTTCACGTCCCTGTATTCCTGAAGTTACTCGCTGGCGATACATCATAGCACTTACGCAGGGGCTGAGTTTACCTTTTAGAGGTTCAGAGCTTACTTGGGTGCGATCAAATATAAAGTAATCTTATTTCTCGTGAACATACTGGTTTGTGAACGAATAACCTATTCCACGATTACAGATGTGGAGTATTAGCATCCATAACTCGGCAAGTGTGTTTCATGAATATTTCACGCATAATACCGCGAGAGCTTTTGCCTGTTTGCGCGTAAGTCATCTAGTACAGTTACCCACGTGTCCTTGATTCATTGGAGTGCTGTGAGGGTGGGACACGGCTTCATGCGACAGCGGACTTCCATACAGAATCTAAAAAAAGAGCTTATGAGTCGAAATAATTCATGGTCCATCTAGAAAGGGAAATTTCAAGGCTGGTTCACATTCTTGTTGCTGTTGGTAATTTAAAGTTGCGTTGATCAGTGAAGCTTTTCAATTATGTGATATCAGATCTAAAGATGCGCGCGGCTCAAAATTTCATTCGTCTTTGGTCAATGTGTAACCGCTCTCACTCGCGCTCTGCGTCCCGTCAGATCGCTGCCCTGAAGTACGCCACCTGGACCAGCGACTCCGACGATGTGGCCGCAGACTCGGGCGACAGGCTGCTGGAGTGGAGCGACGTCAGGAGAGCCTACTTCTTTGTATCCTTGCTTGCTTGCCTGAGGGTGGTCGTCACTCTTCGTAGCCCAGTGTCCGCGTTTATGCGCAGTTGTGGAAAAGGTTGACATTTTGACGGGTGCTATACCGGCATATGAACGCCGTGGGGTTGCATCAACACGGTCACTGTTGACATGTGTGGATGCCGTGGGGTTGCATCAACACGGTCACTGTTGACATGTGTGGACGCCGTTGTTGTTGCATTCACGCGGTCACTGTCAACTTCACTGACCTTATGAATGCCCCGCCGGCACCAAAGCATTGATAATCACCAGGTTAAAATCTAATTAATGACCTTAGATACAGCAATTGAGGCGCTCTATGCCAGACAGGCGAAGACGTCAGTGGCTCAAATATCCATTCGCTCTTACATGTGTCCTTCCTTATCTATGTATTTAGCTATAATCTAGAGTGAATACCTCACAAAATGTGACGAAAACCCACGGATATGCGTGAAAATAATCATTTTATGCTAGCTGTCAAAACATGTTTTTGGAGTCTTCGCTTGTCTGTCTGTCTGGCACGGAGTCCCTCCATTCTAGTGCGACTCTCTGCATCGTGCATCACGCTCTAGTTATTGAGTGTGTGTATCTGCATCGTGCATCACGCTCTAATTATTGAATGTATCTGCATCGTGCATCACGCTCTAGTTATTGAGTGTGTGTATCTGCATCGTGCAAAAAGCTATTTGGAGTATGAAAATTCATAAAAAATATGTTTTACGAAAATTACGAAGTTTAAAACATTCGTTGAAGTGTGTTGACGATATGTAGATCAAAGTGTATGGGTCTGTGACGGCCATTATTTGTGTCACAGACCTCTGTATTTTTTGTTGCGTGTGTCAAAAATTTAGTGTCCGGATACGCCAGTTTTGTTTCATCTCTACAGGCTCAAGAGTGATTCCTGGATTAGCCATTTTCGTAATATCTGTATCGTGAGGGGCTGTAGGTCTGAACGATGTTAACTTATTTTTGTTCGAATTTCCTCTCCGGGGGACTAGGTTAGGCAGTAGGGTTAGGTAGGTTAGCTTTGTCTACTGTACGTTATTGGAACTGGCGACCCCAGGGGGGCAGTATTAAGTAACCTCAGCTATAGATAGGTCTTCGAGACTTCAATCTTTTCGTGCCCGTTTCGCGTCTTTTAGTTTTCACACTTTCTTCGGTATCTCTCGTCTTTCCTTCCTTTTCTTTCTTAACTTGTTGTTTCTACACACAGAGGATTCTGTGTTGGAAGTCTTCTTGTGCATAGATTGCTAGTTTTCAGCAGTCCATACTAAATGGTCCCTTCTCTTTCTGTACGATGTAGTCCGAGTCACTGAAGCGCTGCTGTCTACACTTCTACTTCTAGTCCTAATTCTGGTTCTGCATTATTTCGGCACTAATATATTCCTATGACTTCCGCTACGTGGTCCGGAGAACTACGTTCTTTCTTATACCAAATACACAGCAGTGCTCTGCAAAGGCCCCTTTTTACGAGCTTTCCATTGTCATTTTGGCTTCAGCCATTTAGAGACGGTACGTGGATTTTCACACTTATGTTTCTGAAGCTAATCTTTTTGTTGCTTGGTGTTTTCAACGAATGCTTTAATAAAAAAACATGAATTGGTAAACTTTAACAATTGCGTAACGCTTCACATTAGATAAAAAATGTTGAAAAGTGAATTCCAGCCCGTTAAAATATAAACAACCGTAAAACTGCTGTACCTAACAGGACTAAATCTGTGCTACCCGACCATTATTGGGTTAAAGCGACGAAAAAGAGTTCCGCAACGAAGAAGTACAGAGCAGCCAGCTTTCCTCAAGCTCGTCTCTTGTGGAACCTCAAGGTGATGGTGTCATTGACATTATTTTCCCTTGATCATTTATTAGCGCGTACTCTTGATGATTGTATATTTTTGGTTGATAGGAATCGTGGTAAAGGAATTAATTGTATTTCCATGGGCTGTAAATCATCGGGCACTGGACGCTTATTGGAGATCTTTCTTGTTACCTTAAGGGCCTTCGTCTTATTCAAATGTGCTAGTTGCGAGAACACTTCGGGTCTGTTTAGGGTTATGCTGGTCTCCTGTTTAGGGTTATGCTGGTCTTCTGTTTAGGGTTATGCTGGTCTCCTCATTTATCAGAGGACGCCGTGGGTTGGGCTCAGCGTCGGGCAGGCCTTCACGCTTATCCTACACATTCATCAGTGTGAGGCTGTCGATGATGAAGACAATGTCTAGTTCATTTGGTGCGTCGTCGTCTGTTAGTACGATGAATACTAGTTTTACAATTAAATTCATTTTATGAATTGGTCGCGTATGGATCCAAATTTTGTGAAGAAGCTTTCAAGTTTACCGTGTCTCCTACTTCTACCAAAACATTTGCTTACGTCTTTCAGTAATTTCCTTAGCTTGTCTCGCAGTTATTTTTCGTGGTGCTTGCATTTTTCGGCATCGGCAACTTGGCGAGCGTGAACAGCTTCGACCCAAGTTTTGTGTACTGCTTCGTGACCGTGTTCTCTCCCTTCGTGATGGGCGGGCTGCTGCTCCTCAAGATCTTGCTGCCCTTCCTCCTCGTGTCGTGCTTCTTCCATGCCGTCTGCGTGCTGCTCCAGGTACTGACGCAACAGACAAAAGAAAAATATTTTGTGTTCTTCAGCAGCAATTTGGAGGCTCAATGCTATTGGGAGGTTCTAAATTGGTAGTCAAATGCGATATGTGGGTATTTTGTCTAGAGCAGTGGCTCTTAACGAATTAGGGTTCAGTTGAAGCTTCAGGGTTCGGCGAGGTAATTTCAGGTGTTTGGCGAAGGTGAAAACATTCGGATAAATCTGCCCAGCTGGGTTCGGTCGAAATTTCAGGGGATTGGTGTGTCAATATGACGCGTTTGGCGGAGGTGGAAACATCTCTTCTATTCTCAGGAAGCTATCTAATGAAAAAGCATAAAAACTGTACAATTGCGTACTTGAATTGAAGTTGGAAATATTAAAATTAGAGGTGTAACTACAGTTTTTTATTGTAGGTACCGATTGCAGCAATGTTCCAGCTGTTTCTGGTGCTGAGCGACATCATGGCTCTGCAGTTTTTCTTGGTGATCCGGACCGAGGGCTCCTGGCTCGCCATTGGCACATCGCTGAGCCACTTCGTGATCAGCATGGCGAGCACAGTATTCTTGTACGTGCTGATGCTGCTGGCGCGGCTCCTCAACACAGTTTCCCTCTTACCGGAGAAGAGGCGGTCGGCGGGACAGAAGTGGACGCAGCCCGTGCTCCCACAGACGAACTTCAGACGGCCACACCGCGACTAAGCTAATGATCTAAAGGAAATTTAGTGTTTTAGTGAAGCGATTGGAACTTGTTTTGGCTCACACTAATGATGCCGTAGCATAAGCTTGAGTCGCGCAAGTCGATAATTGCAAGTTGCTGGTCCTGGGCTACGTGGGCTTTAATCTTACGTGCTCGCTTTGTTTCTTTCCATTTTCATGCTTTCTTCACGGATTATTTTAACCTTTTCTTTGCTTTCTTAAGTTCCTGTTTCTATGCGCAGCGAATCTTGTGTGGGAACACTCCTGTGCATATATTCTACGTTTTGTAAAGTCCATACAAAATGGTTACTTCTTTTCGCCCTCGTTGTATCACACGTTATGTGGGCAGGGAACTTGAAGCTGATTGATTATCTAATATTATATGGTGACTTCAGTGACGACGTAACCATGAAATTTTTCGTCATTTTTCAAGCTACCACGAAAGTAGCATCGCTTTTCTACAGCACGAGTTCAGTGCCGGAAAATGTTGTGCGAAATAAAGACAATTAATTTTAAAGATGATGCCGTTGGGAATAAGAAGGACGAGTTGCAGAAGCGTCTCGGTTGTCTAATTTGTACTGTAGGGCATCTTGAAATAATTTATCCACAGTTTCACTTCTTATTCCGCATGTATTTTCTTTTTTGTAGGTATTTCGTAGCATCGATACAAATCTAATGGGTTGAAATAAAGGAAATGATTTACTAATGATAATAATAATGGAAAATAACTAGGGTTAGTTGCACAGGAAACAAACGCAAGAACTATGTGAGTGATGGACGGGCAAAGTGGGAGTACGTTTTGTTTAGGTCACCATGTATTTATATCTTACTGGTGCTTGGCCCCATGAGTCCCTTCTGACATGTGTGCTGGTGGGGTACGAGGGCAGTCCAAAATTTCTGAGACAAATCATCATCATCATCGTCATCATGTTCGTTTAGTTTGTTTCCTCATTTTATGGGGTTGGACGAGCAGAAGCTCTCTACTATAACTTCCTTTGCAAATGGTCCAAAGGGAATATTGTTCAAAACAACATAATTATTTTTGTGCATATGATCCGGTATTGATGTATACACGCGAGTAAATCCCGTCTTTGCAGAGTTGCTCACCATTTCCATAGCTGATCTCCTCAGTCTCGCGTCACTCACGAACGTTTTCGATAGTTGAAATCAGTCCCACACAGCGGAAAAGTTTAGAGGTGTGTTGGTAGTGCCTGTCCTCATCAGTGTGCCTAAAAGTGGTAGCGCCATTCCCTCACAGCGAAGCCATCAGTACTGTTGCAGGAGTCTGCTGTGGGTCTAGTAGTTTGACATAATCTCTCTTTTCTTGAGTCTTATTCGTGGCAGAGGCCGGCGTGCCATGCAACCAATTTCTAGTGCGAGTGTCTTCGTTCTTGTTTCCTTTATTTCCTTTTCTCGCTTCTGTTATTTTCTGTTATTTTCTCGCCGTCACACTGAAACACTACGTATCGTGCCAAGTGTGGCTTGCTGTGCCAACCAAAGCGTTTCAGTTTTGCGCCAGTGTTGTGCCAATTAAACTAAACCTTCACTGAATTTGCTGTGAAGATTCCCGTTGTTGATCCGAAATAGTGGTCAGCCCTTTGTCGTCTTTGTGGATTTCAAAAATTGGTTTTCATAAGGATACTGCTGGGTTTTCGCTACAAGTTAAATATATCCTTATTGCATACATACATAACGCTGCTGCTAGTTTTTCGTACGAAGCTAAATGCAGCCTTGTCGCTTGAATAATTTGGCCAGTAAGGAGTTGACCCCTGAAAGTATGTAAAAATACTAGTAATGATGTATGACAATTATTTTCTAATAAGTGGAATAGATTTTCGTAAGACTTCTTCACGACGTGCCTTGGAGTCGTGATATGAGCATTTCCACTCTTGACTAAGACGCTTGTTGTTGCGGGTGCCCTGTTTAGATAGTTTGTTTTTCTCAGCAAAACCACTTTTGAATTAATTAATGGCCCTTGTTGCCGCCCATGTAACACGAGTGTTTCTTGTAAATTGTTCAAGTGTGTTGTACATATCTCTTCGTCTTTTTTCTGAATGCACGAAAGTAATCGCCACTTTTATGCTGATGAGCTGATATTTCCAACCTTGTTACCGTTACTAATTATATTAAATGGCTACGCCAAAACAAAACGAATTAATGTTTTTTTTTTGTAATAGTGTTTTTTATCTTAGGAGTTATGATACATCTATGGTTAACTTTACTCGAGACTGTTGATTTTTTGCTTTTTTTGTCTTCGTTGTTACCGCTTTGAATTTTATTGGCTTCTAGGCTTTTGATATTTGTTACAAATGATTTTGTGCTTCTGATGTGAGCAGCTATGTGTAATTTCTGTTATTTTATAATATTTAACTTTGTGTGCATGAATGCGTGCAAGCTTGTATGTATGAAACCGTGTTTAATTCTCTACTTCAGAGACAGTGCTCTTATGAGACTGAACAGTAGCATTGAGTTGTGCTTTCCAATTCGTTTTTAACTTTTTCTGTTGACCACAACAGTAGAGAAGCACTCATAATTTTTAACGTTTCACTCACTCCCATTCGCTACTCACTGACACTTAAGTCATCACGTCACTTCTCTTTTTGATAATCGTTTTCATTTCTCTCATTACGAATTGAAGCCTCCCGCCTCATCGTACGAGTGTGTACATGCATGAAGGCACTGTAAAATTCAAGATCAAAGTGAGGTGGACACCTCTGAGGGACGGCTATCCATGACAACGCTGTTCCTGAAGTGCTCCTGCACGAGTAGAAGATGTTAATTGCGTGTGGCTGAACCCGTGTTTGAGATTCTGCCTGTTGCGGTTGGTGGCTGTATTGGTTTGACAAAATGTTGTTAGCATTTTCAGGTTTCGTTCCCTGGTTGTTCAGTTTTGTCAGTTGCTTGAAGAAATCCTTTGCTTATCTTTCATAGTTTGTGTTAATATTTGTTGAAAGACTGACCTAATGTTCTGGAATTAGGGTATTAATCTAAATATTTTTACTCGTTGCTATTCGCAGCAAAGTTTACATCATTATTCATATCTGTAGAGTAGGGTCAAGTTTTTTCTTAAATTTCTACTACTTTTCTCAAGAATCATGCATGAGACGTTTGACCGAATCTAATATTACACGCTGGCCTAGTACAGTGGGGTCCAAAGAAACGTACTCACCGTGAGTGATGCAATAATTCCGAAATAAAAAGACACGTTTCCTAATCTCATGCTGAAGTGCGGTATAATAACTGTCAAATCAGCTGTGGGTGTTGGTGGTACTCGTTGGCGCTTTGCGCGCATGTCCTTCATTTCGAATTTGTTAAATTACAAACAGCGAGTACATTTTTTTCGACCCTCTGTATGATGAAGTTCTTGTAGCAAAATTTGAGAAGAAATGTTTTCATCTCGTTATAGCGTGCTTCATAAAACTCCCCAGTGGTGAGACAGTGGTGAGGGAAATCTTTCTAATGCATTCTCGTGAATGTATCAACTGAGCTTCACTACTAAAATTGCGTGAGGTGGCTTCGGGGGTAATCGAAACCTTAGAAAATTGTAATCTATTACAAATTGGTTGTAATTGATTACAACGTTGTAAACGTTGTATTCTGGTCGTATTGGACCGGTGGATTTCTTGGATTGTCGAGTGCATGATGAGCTCGAACAGGACAATTCCACCCTTTCTGATCATTATGGCAGAACAACACCAAGTCATTCATGATTCAGTGTTGCTCATGGAACTTATTTTGGGCGTCTGGTAAGTGTACGAAACAGTGTAATTTAGCACACAAACTGATGCAGGTAATAACTTCCTTTCAATACTATAAAGACCTCTATCCTTTCTGCCCTAACCTGTACAATCACCTGCATTGCTAGTGTAGCAGAGAAGGCGCCTGAACCCTACGTGGAAACCCGTCATTTTACAAGGACGTTTCACTTGACAGCGTTCGTACAGAGCTAGTTGAAGTCTCGGTGTATCAATAATTTGGGAAGGTCCCGAGACAGGCTGGCTAGAGAGGATGGTGCTGTGCGCCTCAATCGAGGATTTGTGGTTAGCATTTTTCGTGTTGTCTGCTGCTCTGTTTGTGAAGGGAGAATCTTATGCACGGTTTGGGAATGAGTAAGTTCGTGCACAGTTTGGGAAAGAATAGTAATCACGTGAATAATTGTGATGGGATAAAATTCATAGCATCTTTTTTTGTAATTACCTAGATTTTTTGCGTTTCTAGACTTGTTGACTATTCCTTCCAAAGTTAACACCACCAAAAAAGCTATTTCATAATGGATCAAAAGATTCCTGCCGCCCTGAATTAAGCTTGCGAAAAGTGATGAAGAATTGCATTTTTTAGCGTCACAAATATCAACGACGAACGAGTTAAATAATAACCGGGTAAATGTTTGTTCAAGATTTGAAAGGTAATACTGAATGAGTTTCTTATAGGTTTTTATGTTGTCGTCCTGTGTGCTGCTGATTGTGGTGTGAACTCAAATCTAACTCATGAGTTCTATGGTGAAGAATTTTCCTAAATCGCATCAGTCACAAAGAGTGTAGTCATAGTATTATCTTTAGTTAGCCTATTTTAAGAGGGAATGTGGGATCCCATAAAAATGTAAATATTCAGCGAGTATTGCACAATATAAAGAGGAAATGACCGACTGACGTGTCAACTTTGGTAGGAATATCATTACGTATCAGCTTTGGTCGATTGCTTTCTGTTTTTGTCGTTCATGCATCCATGTTGATGGTGATGTTCATGAAGATCTGTTGATATCGAACAAACTTAAATTCTAGATTCTGTCGAGTTACCTCAAATGAGACCTCTCATTTCGGCAGTTCAAGGGAAGAAATTTATTTTGAATGTCCTGTCGTCCCAATGTTACTTTTTTCTCCACCGCATTGATAAGTTTATAAAATAACCGCTAAAATATGTTTGGGTGGGCAAATTATAATTATCGTTCCTCTGGCGAAATAGCTAGATTAGGTAAGATTGATTGGGTGAGCTCGAGAAAGTTGTGTTAAAAATGTCGATGTACAGTTTTCGAATTTAAAATTAAGGATAATCATGAGGAAATACTTTTCAGCCCAAGCTTTCGGTCAAAGTTGCTTTAACGTCCCCTGAAGACTTTTCGAGCAAATTTAACCGGAAGCTTGATCTTAAAAATATTGTGTCTTAATTATCCATAATTGAAAATTTTAGAAAATATGTTAGTATACCTTAGGGAAATAATTCTTCGGAGATTTCCCTAACAATCTTTGCATTAATATGAACAGTTAATGCTGGAGTGCACCGGTTCTGTCACACGCAACATTTCGTTGTTCATTCACTTACGCGGGACACACCGCAGCATCACACGACGAACCGGTATTCTAGATACAATATTTGATACCTCCTTCCTGGCATGTTCTCAGGTTTCGTGATGCTCATCATTGCTCTTGAAACACCCTTAAACGTTGACCTTGGTGAATGGATGTGATTATTTTCTTGAGTCACCTATAGAGAGAAGGGCGTACTGGAAGAGATGGTGGTAGTTCTACTCAGCATTCTGTGTGTGGGGGGAAAGGGAGCTTGCATTGCAAGTAGTCTTGTTTTTGTGTTTTCCTTGTAAAATTAATATATCGTGTTACCGACGTTTCTCCCATCGATACTGGATCTGTGGACTTGGTTATTTTTCGTCTTTTCCGTATGTTCACTGACGTTTTGACATCATTCTTGCCGGCGGCTACGGTTTTAAAACGTTTTGGATTGAGTTAGGCAGTATAAAGGGGATACGAAGGTCTTTCGATTTTAATGGCAAGTTTGTGATTCACAAAAGCCGAACGAATTTTTTTTGACCAACTCTTCAGTTCGAAGTAGCTATTCTTACCAAGTCGGGTCTTGCAGCAGCTGTACCTTTGCTATCTTTGAACTCTCAAACGTGAACTCTCAAATTGTTCCGTAAAATTTCAATCGCTTTGCTCTTGTTATGGTCATAATATTATTGAGTAATGTATATTTAAATCACTCTACTTATGCTTATACATTTATTATAGTCACATTTACACACACACTTTTGTGTATCATGTATCTATTTATCACTTTAATCCTTTCGCCAATTTTAAAATTTACTATCTCACTCATAGCTGGGACATATTTTTACAGCCCGTTTCTTGGCGCATGTTTCGCAGTCGTCAAGCGTGTGAGCTGCTCTTCTTCTATATTAAGTTTACCCGTTGTTCGGTTTTGAGCTGCATTGTTATCTATTTATTTTTAATTTAGAAGTAATATTTTTTGTGGTTGCTAATCCCTGCTTGTGCAACTGATCATTCCTCTGACGTACAGATAAGTTCTCACTGTTCAACGTTCCAAAAGTCGGTTTATGACTTCGGTCGTCTCTTCTTGCCGTATGTGAGCGGTTTTTTGTCTGTTTTTGTCTTTTTTATCTGTTTTTTCGGAATTTTCTAAGATAGTGTGCATCGTGAACGTGTACTCGGGACTTCAGGGATGTCTTTAATAAGTTTGAAAATTACTTATGTCGTTGTACAGCTATTTTCCATAGAATGTCCATTTTACTGTTCGCTCGAGTTTTATGTTAAAAATGATAGGTGTTTCTGTTTCAAGCTTAAAAATTTTCATCGTGTGACAAACAACCAAGAAAATTCATAGAGGAATCAGAAAAAACCGCTCACCATTGTTCCCTGTTATTTGAGTAAAAATATGTACATGTTTCGTATTAGAAAATAACGCATTCTCGATATTTTAAAACGCAGAAACTATGTTGCTGGGAGCTTTATTAGTGATGCTCTAATTCCAGTATTTTTCGGTGTCCTCTTTTCAAAGCTGCGCTGGTGAAGCTTGTTGTTCACAGCTCTTTCTGTCGTGAGCAAGGACGTCCTCTACGCGGAAGCGATGTGTGTCTCAGCCGCCTCATCGTTTCCGCCGCCTCATTGATGAATTGACAAATAAATCGATAAAAATACGTGGTGTCTAAAATGATAGATCATTATTAGACGCCCCGTCGGCGAAGTTGGACTGGCGATGTGGTAAACTTTGAGACTTGGACTGGTACATGAAAAAGATCTACGTTAGAATGACTTCAAATGTGGCTGCACTAGGACTATTGCATGTGTAAAGAACTGGCTGCTTCAGTAACACTTCGCTGGGCCATTTATTCCGAATGTGAAGCAGAAATACCTCTTAGATCGTTATGGCAGAAATACTTTCTAACAATTTAGGAAACCTTATCACGTACTATACATTACACATTTAAAGATTAAGATACTTCTCGTACGAAAGCATTCTTTACCGTTCATGCCTTCCTGCTCCTCATACCTTCCCGTCTAATTACCTACATTAGGCTGCTGTCCAGTGACCATGTGTTGGTTTAGGAGAGGCGAGTATCATTAAGGTGCTGTTATTAACGTTGGTTTTTGTAGCTCCTGCTTATCGTGTTATTTTTCTTAGCGTTCTTGCTGTCCCTCTCCCCAGCTATCCTATTATTCTATGTTGTTACACCAGCAATGTGTTCAGTCGTGTAGAAATTTGTCCCAAGCTCAGTCGAAAGTACTCGACTGACGAATCCTGCAGAACTGGGAACTTGAGACTCGTGCTGAATAGAGTTTATTTATTATTTCTTCCTATCAGTTGGGAAATAATAATCCTTGTCTGAGATTACGAATTTTTAGAGGCACTAAATGTATTGTGTGTATGTGTGAGTCACTTTTGAAAAAATTTTCCTCTTGGTCAATTGTACGTTTGGTTTAGGTAATAACTTTTCTGTATTATGAATTGATATTATCGTGCAAAAGGCTTTTGGGTAGTTTTCTGTACGTCTGGACTTCGAATTTCAAACTTAAAGTGTATTTTAATGTGTGCTTCGAATTTTCAGGCAACTTTTCGGTACACACTCGTGTAAATCTCAACATTATTAAAACGGTCATCTTGGTCGTCGAAAATATTATACAGCTTTTCGCACTCGGCCTACACGTATCTACTTTACCATTTTGCTTCGACTGAGTCGAGATGCTTATAGTGTTGAATGTATTAGGGTGCCCGCACACCAAAAGCGTTAAAGCGAGAGTGCAGGCAAGCGAGAGTGCATGAAAGACTGAAAGACCATCTTCAGCACGCTTGCAATCTCGCGCATGCACGCTTTTGGTGTGTGCACTTGAATGCATTACCGTGTTCTCAAGCCACTCTTGCATTCTCGCATGCCATCTTCTCGCTTTAACGCTTTTGGTGTGCGGGCACCCTAATTCATGAAACATGTGTTGATTGATGGTGACGGTAGTTGGACCGGGAAGACTAAAGCGATGCTGATCTGGGCCTTTTTGATTCATGACGGCTGCTTTTACGGTTATTGAATTTGATTACTAGAGTTTCAGCTGAATAGGACCCAAGAAGTGAGCGCTATTTGAACTTTTTTGTAAAAACTGAGACTTTCGGTGTGTTACAGGCTGTGTTACCGAAGTGTTAGTAACCTTTTTTCTGCTACTACTGCTTTTAGGTAAATGTGCTTTACATTCGCGATTAATCAACCATTTTCTTAGGTTATCTCAACTTTAACTTGGCCTTTGGGACTTGTATCTTTCGTGCCCTCTTCACATCCCCTTCATTCCATTCAATGTTCATCCCTTCTTCGCTATTTCATCTTTGTCTTTTCATTCTCTTCCTTCTTAACCTGCTGCTTTTAGTTTCTATGTGCAGGAAATCTTGTGTAGGAATCCATATGTGCGTAGATTCCACTGTTTCTGAAGTCCATACTAAATGGTCCCTTTTTTTCTTTTTTCGATCACATTTCATGTGGGTAGGAAGCTTTAAACTCACTAATAATCTAATCTTATCTACTTCATCGTTTTCGAATTCTGGTAGTTGTGTGAAACTTGGTTGTATTCTCACGAGTTACTGCGCTCAGTAACTGTCAATCGTGGAATATTACATTACATGACTGAAATGTAATGTAATATTACATTACATGACTGAAATGTAATGTAATATTGCATTACATTACTGGGTTGTGATCATTTTCTTCCGTGAGTGTTCCGGTTTCAAATGTAATGAATACACAACAAGGGGCCCAAATATGTTGAAATGAATCGTGATCTACGCCAGGTGCGGTGCTGTGCACTTGTCTAATAATGTACGCTTCATAAGCACTTCCCAATCCTCGGGGTTGACAGTAGCGATTCTTTGCTTAGAGTGTCACGTCTAATGGACGTGTAACGTCTAATGGACGTGTAGCGTCTAATGGACGTGTAACGTCTAATGGACGTGTAGCGTCTAATGGACGTGCAGGTCTTATTAAATAATCAGTTCTTCTATTTAATTAACTTCATTCATTCTATGTAGGCGTAATCTTCGTCTTCGTTGGAAGTTAAGGTGACATTCTTATGCACTTTCGCAGCAGTCGATTTATTATTTTCACGTTAACGAGGTCATCATTGTGGCTCCACTCGCGATGACGCTTGCAAAACTTTGTATGGTCAATTTCGTACGCGTGCCGCTGTAGATTATTGGCTATTGGGACGAGTGGATTTCTGCATGTAAGCTGTAGTTTGTGTTTGTTCGAGACACCGAGTGTACGTGAGATCTTCACTTGTTTCGTGAATGTTTTATACTCTGTATTACGGGAGAAGTTCTTCGTTTGATTTAAGATGATGATTTTTCTGCTTGTTAGGAAAGCCGGATATTTGGCTTTGATTAAAACCTCTATTTTGAGTTCGATTTCCTATCTCTATAGTAAGAGTTTGAAGTATTTAATAGTTACATTTGCATCAACAATACATTATTAAAATGTTTGAGCAAACTCTAGTGTTTAGTCTTTCGTTCTTTTAGGGTATAACAGTTTTTTCTTCGATATAAATTCTTATCGTCTTTAGAAAAACAGAAGCATGATCTTCATTCTTCAATTTCTCTCTCTCTCTCTGTGCCGTTCCAGTAATACCCGTTTCTTCAACTTGCAGATTAGAAAAATTTTGAAAGGCAGACCAGGAACCAGTGGTTGACTATCCTGTTGTGTGGGTGTAGTGTCGTGCACTGGAGGCACACCAGGGAAATGTGGGGGAAGTTATAACGCAAGGTAAGGAAATTCCACTTTCATCTCGTTCCTGGATTACAATCGCAATTTCCCGTTCTTTTCAGTTCATACTAAATAGTCCCTCCTCTTCGCTTTCACGAGATCGCCTTCCATGTGGCTAAGACGCTTTAAACTAACTAATAATAAAGTAGCGAGCGTCATTGTTCTGTCACACAGGCGTTTGCTCATTGAACAAGTCGATGACGTGTTTATAGGGAAATTATCTTTGTAGGGGAACTCTGTGGGCTAGGAAAACTGTTTGTGGGGGAGCTCTGGGGGCTAGGAAAACTGTTTATAGGGGAACTCTGTTTGTAGGGAAACTTTGTTTGTGGGGGAACTCTGTTTGTAGGGAAACTCTGTGGGCTAGGAATTTTGTTGCTCTAGTCATTCCAGTCCAGCTCCTCTGAGGGAGCATGTACATATAACTATCTATAATTTTGGCTGCCCAAGCACAGATATCGGCGCGGGATAATTGGTGATCGACAGGGTACCGAAAAGATTAAACTGGGATGTTACCCGTGGTAGCTTTTAGGATTTCTAATAATTTCATTAACAATGAGTGGAAATATTCAGTACAATATTTCAAGGCCTTCAAATCAAGTTCCATGTTACTTTAGTATCATTTAGAGCTGTAAGGACTTTTTCTATCCCTGCATGTGTCTTGTTATGCTCTACTAATTGAGGAATACTAGCGTGTCTCACTGTACGATGCCTCGCTGGACCACTTATCTTGGATCGGAACAACTCCATGAGTAACTTAATTGAACTTATTTGATCTTATTTGTACTGGTCTGTGTAAACTGAGATGTTCGGAGCCTTTTGGGTTCTGCCTCTGGAGAGCTAGTGATCCACTTTCCTACGACCACCACTGATACTACTATTAACTACTAATTGTTTCTTTCTATCTCTGATTGAGCCTATTCTTCTGACCATGAGGCTTTAGTTCTGCCCCACTAGCAGTCATTATTGTTCCCTCGAGCATCGTCGCGCTACGGCTTCAATTCCGCTGCACTTGCAAAGTTCCATTACCAATACCACTACTTAACACTATTTCTCCCTCATGATTGCCCTTGATTTATCACTTTTTAAAGGAAGGTGACGCAGTCGTGCTGCTTGGACAGTGCTTCTAAGTGCAGTTCTATATTTCGCACTAGAGTTGTAAGGCCTGCTCGAAGCTCCTGCAGTGACGAAGGTCAGCTTAGTTCACGTTGTTTTTATTGTCGTACATCGTGCCTTGGTTGTGGCCTGTGACTTAAACTGCATTCTTTGTTTTGAACTTGTAAATTTAATTCTCATCATAACTCTCTACTTTCACTGCGTTCCCCAAGACAGCGCATGCATCGGCTCTTTCCACGACTATTTTCTGTTTTTTTAAGCCGTGCGGGTGTGCTTGTAACCTGCTCTGATAACTTACACTAACACTGTACTGTACATGTTACTTACTCCAGTTCATCAAGAACAGCTATGCCCGCAGAAGGGAGGGTAGCTGTGCGTCCAACGTTGTTGCAACTCCGTGATGTACTTCCAACCTCATTTCACAACACTCTCAGACAATGCGGTCATCCACCGTACAAACGAGTCTTGATGGCCGACAGGAACATTGTAATCGACGTATCTAGGAAATCGTTTTTATAAACTAGATATGAAAATATTGCTTGCTGCGCTGATGATTCTTTCCTGCGCAAAAGTTTCCTCTGATAGTACGTGTATCAGACCTGGGCGCGCAGCATGTCTCAAGCAATCCATCGTTTGAGGGAAAGGGCTGCCTTGTGTTATGATATACCTGCGCAAAGCCTCGTGTTTTGTTCCGGTGTTGGAGCCTGTAATTTGCTGTTTTTTCTGTGTTACGTGATCATTGGTAGTGCAAGTCCTCCCAAATAGACAAATTAGGAGCTAACGTTGCATTCTAGTTCACTGGACTCATTTATTCCATTGACATTATTCTATTAAGTTTGGTTTGAAAGTGCGGTCTGCGACAAAAAACGCTCGTACATTGTTTTATAATAATGCTGTTATCTCCTGAGCTTCCGTATCAAAATAATTGTTCACGAGAACTGGTTCATGAACGAGTTATCCAGTTTGTGCTATGACGAGTTTGTGCTATGACCAGCTTGTGCTATGACCAGTTTGTGCTATGACCAGTTTGTGCTATGACCAGTTTGTGCTATGACCAGTTTGTGCTATGACCAGTTTGTGCTATGACCAGTTTGTGAGTATGAATGTGCCATGTCCTGACTATGTACAGACTGCCTCTCGGGCTGCTAAACAAGTATTGCAGTGAGCAGCACCCCTATGAAGCTTTAATTTTGAACGTTGTGCGAGTGTGGTCGCCTTCTGGCAATCCCTGCTCTAATTAATTAATGCCGGGTTTTCTTTAGCAAATTATGCGAGCCAACAAATGTATGTAGGCCAAACAAATGTACTTTAGAGGAGTGGCTAGGGACGCATCATCGTTAAAGCACCCACATGTGGCGACAGAAGGGCAGAGAGCAGGTTATGTGACCTAAGCTAACGAGTTTTTCACCTACGTTATCATGAGCTGTTATTTTATGTCTTTTTCAACATGTGCCTAATTTCCATGCAGGTCATGTCCAGAAATTGATCTCCCTCCGTGAAAAATTGCGGATCTATTAAGAAGTGTGCTGTGTGGTTAAAAGTATTTTTTCACATTTTAGAAAAAAAGTTTTAATTTAAAATTATGGTTTAATGTTACTGTATCAATAGATTTTTTACTTTGTTCTTCATATAAGTGCTATAATATATCCACTTTCGAATTATTTTTCGTGCCTTTAAGTGATGTTTTCATCCAAAATTCCCCCCCCCTGTCGTACTTTTCATTTTGAAGTTCTGCGCGGAATTTTCAAAGGCTTGGCCTATCTCAATGAAATTGATTAATCTGTTACATACTTTCCTCCTCAACTATCCCATTCCATAGAAGTTCATGCAGCGCGAAGCAATCGACACACGCGAATCAGTGGAGCTTTCCATCTCCCATCGAAGGCCCACGAGCGATTCCTGTCATGGTCACGACCCCCCAGCGCTGGGAATGGTCGCGGTGGCTTGTGATGCATGGGGTAACGTGATGAGCTAAGCAAGGTATTTCAGTGTTCGTTTCTGGTATTTCTTTATGGTGGTTTTAGTGGGGCACTGTTCTTCTTGGAGCAGATCGTGTTGTATTCCGTCATGTCATTTGTAATTAATTTTGTGAATGTGATTAATTTTTGAATATGACTGTGCTACATTAAAGCGTAGTTTGCGTCTGCTTAGAGCTTGTAATGCCATTTTGATTTGTATTCAACGGTCTCTTGATGCTGATATTCACTAAGCTCTACAGGGTTTGAGCTGTTCACTTTCTCTTTTTAATGCTTCTTGCTTTAGATGTTCTATGTTTATTTTTACTTACGTTTTGGTGTGAACTATTTACTATCATTCATTGGCACCTATTGCTGTTGGGTACCAGAACAAGCATCCTGGAATATCTTAACAAGTGTGTTTATTTTGCTGTACGTTGTGGTAGTAAATTTCTTTTCTGACATTTTCGTCTGGTCCGCGAAGAATGTTTGAAAGACAATTTATCATTTCTGTGACGAATATAGCCAGTTGAAATTATTGATTCAAGAAATACGCTTGTAGATTTAATATAATGTTGCGGGAAGTACACAGGCACGATGTGCTATTTTGG
Organism: Orchestia grillus; assembly: GCA_014899125.1. Classification (NCBI taxonomy): domain Eukaryota; kingdom Metazoa; phylum Arthropoda; class Malacostraca; order Amphipoda; family Talitridae; genus Orchestia; species Orchestia grillus. The sequence continues at coordinate 3,537 of VOMN01118846.1, read as the reverse complement.
TGTAATTTTTCAATGCATTTCACTTGAGAATCTAGTCTAGTCATGTACTTGTTTAGTTACTAGTTTATGTGCTGACGCTAACGGTTGTAAACGTAGTTCAACAGTTTAACTATCTCCTTCTCTGCCAAAGTTAGTGTTCCTGCATGTTTCCTTAGAAGTACGTTTTGCACTACTTCTCTTGCTGGCGTCTGAATATTTCGAAAGGTTCTTTAACCCTTTCACTCCTGTTTGGTTAATAGAAAACATTAGGCTCGCTTGCAGAACAAGTGGCATGAAATTCATTGCACCACTGATGAAAGCGGGATCTAATTGGCTGAGAGTTCACAAGAGGCCGCAAGTAACTGGCGAATCGTAGGTACTGTGACGTCACAAATGAGGGGTAGGCGCTAATTGCGCCCCAGAACTCCCAAACAAAATCTGTGGGACGTATTATCCCAGCGGGAGTGAAAGGGTTAACTTATTTATTAATTTTTCTCGTATCACTGCTACTAATAATGTGTAAATTAATTGGGGTGTGCGATAAAACTGTTTAATTTTCCAAGTACTACATGTTACGTGAATACAACGATTCTATACAAAGTGGGGAGTCTTTCTACCTGTGTTAGCATGGTGCATTTTCCTACCTTGAAGTTAGTTGGAAAAATAGATCCTGATCTTCCTCAATTTACCCTAAAATTTAACCGTTCTTGATACTTGAGGTCTCCACTGTTCAGTCGGCATACTGACGATATTTTTCATCCCAGGTCATTATGAATGAAAAAATATGTAACAATTACCTGAGTGAACAGTTGGTCTCTTCGCTGTTTTGATCACGTTTCATGTGGACAGGGAGCTATAATCGAACTGATAACCTAAACTAATCACTCTGATAAGGGTGCATTTAGATTTTACTAGCTTCCGTATGTATGCACGATGGCTGCCTTTGGTGCTTCACAAATACTAGCACCATCTTCATGAAATGGAGCAGTTTTGTCCTTTTGATAGATAAAGGGTGGGTGTGGTGTGATCAAGAGAGTAATAAGCGTTTTGTTGTCTTGAATGGAAGACTGTGGCATTGTGGCGAAAATACCGTAGTCTATACATGACATGTTATTTCTGAAAGGTTAAAAGATAGTTTTGTCGAAATTCTCTTAATTTATTTAGTTATTGCGAGGAAGCGTAGTACGAGAGAAGCGTTCATAAAGCAAGATTCTGCTGATTTTAACTGTCATTACAGAGCTTGACAGGCAGTAATGTCAACGTTTATAGTTACTTTAGGTTAGCAAAAAACACATTTTAATTTAAGTAGGAAATTGTACCCCAAGTAATTTCTTGAAAGTTATGAACTTCATGACAATTAATTCTCCAACGAAACAGGTGCTACTTTCAAACGCCCGTCTCTTCGTTCAGTGGAAAGCACAAAAGTGAAATGCTCTTCTCTCTAGGGATACGCAAATTGATAAATATAATCTAAAAATTACACTATTCACACATGTACATATTTTTCATGCTTAAAGTATGCATAGAAATATATTCTTTTAAGCGATAGAACGTGATACATACATAAATATTTAGAAATCAAGCATCACAAATTCGTATACTATGGCGTGCTTTATAACTGCCGATTTGAAGCGCACTAAACCGATGACTTAAGATTATACGACGAGCATCAAAGCGTCTCCCGAATATGGCTTCTAGCCTATCAGCAGGTGCAGGGCCGACCACGCTGCAGTAATATACTTGGCCTTGTTAAAGTGAAATTTGCCCCTTGGTTTCAACTCCAACTCCTAGCATAGAACATTCCTTATTGTAGTATGTCGCCTATCTTACTATGCCAATCTAATCCAAAAAGCATTTTCAGTTGTACGAGTACACAAGCATCAAACGGTGAGCCGGAAAAGCTTCATAAACTCTGCGAGTAATTGTGGATTCCAACATCAAGTTCCGCTTAACCCTTTGAGACCTTGCGGTACACGAGCGTATCACTAAACTATTGTGAAGCATTTTTATTGATCGCACATGTAGGGCTGCATTAATCTGAGAAATGCGAATCTATGGACGTTTTTGAGAGATTATCTTCTAATATTGTTCATTTTCAAAAAAGTGAACATACGCAGAATGTGTATACTGTGTTACAAAACCTAACCCTTTGTTTGGGTCTCAAAGGGTTAATTCAATTTTAGCTCAAAACCTTACCTTTATCTCAACCCCTTCTGGTGAAAGGAGGGAAAAGTTCTAACTGGCTCGGCTTTTCATGCGCCAGGGGAAGGACTCCAGCGTTGACAGGTGGGACTTTGTTTACCACTAAATCATCTATAGAATTAGAATTGAATGCGTCGAAGGGATTGAATTGTAAATCAGAAGGGTCGACCGGTTTGGACAAGGGCACTTGACTTGTCGCTGGCCTTCTGGGCGACGTATTGAACTGCAACTCTTCCAGTGGGACGTTCTGGGGCCCAATTTCGGGTCCTGTAGGAGTTTGGAACTGCTCGAACACTGGCTGTGCGTGGTGAATTTGAGAGCGCAGTGTGGGGGCCGAGGGCCGCTGGGGAACAGTCTGCGGTTGTGGTTGTGGTGGTCGTTGGGGTTGGGGTTGTGGTGGTCGTTGCGGTTGGGGTTGAAATGGTCGTTGTGGTTGTGGTGGTCGTTGCTGATGTTGTTGCGGCGGTGGAGATGGGTTTGAGAAGAGAGGCGGGGGAGGCACCATTCCAATGATAGAATTGTCGGACAGAAACGACACTGGTTGTCGCACGAACTGATTATTATTGTTGAAAGGAACTGGCCTGCGAAACTGGGTCTGGGGTTGTCTGACAGGGGGCCCACTGATGAAGTTATTCGTAGGCTCGATGATGGACTTTGGCTTGGGTGCCCCGAAGCCGTTAAAATCAGAGGCCTGGACGATAGGCTGTTGCTGAAAGCGTGGTGTGCGAGTGTTGAAGGGACGCCGAAAATTTGACTGCGTCTGTTGGGAAAAAAATTAATTGTAATCATTTTTCAAGCAGCTGTTATGCTAGCACTTCAGCGGTTTTCGTTTCCAACTAAATGAATCATTGGTAATCTTCATGCAATAGATCGAAAACGATCACTTACCGACTACCGTTCTTCACTTTACCTTAGCATCATAATGCGAGACTTAATTTCCATGCAAGTTTGTTATAAATATATTGTGCTTACATGCGTTACAGTATTTAATCATTAATTCTGACTATAGCATTTTACAGTGTTGTATATGAGACATTTAAAATCGATCCTCTTGAGCAGTAGTTAAAATTAGAACATATTTTCACTGCATTGTATTTTGACGCATTCATTAACTATGATATTTACGTTAAATTGTTGCGATTATTCATGATTTTGCTGAAATTCTTGCGCGTGATGCACTTCTTACGATCACTTCTCATTTCGGTCAAAAATCATGCATTTGCTCAAATTGAACGCACGATGGCAGTTTGGAACGAAACGTGGCTTGCTACTGCCGTGCTGGGACCCGACAGCTCCTGCCATGCTGGGACCCGACAGCTCCTGCCGTGCTAGGACTCGACAGCTACTGCCATGCTG